>JARUHE010085725.1:0-15163 GCA_031471125.1 Archaeomysis grebnitzkii
ACCACGTTATATATATATATATATATATATATATCTATATATATATATTTATATATCTATCTATCTATATATCTAATAACATCAAGAAAGCTAACTCTCATTAGTATAACTACCTAACTGTCAAAAAACTAAATATTAAAATTTACTTGAAATATTATATTGCAAATTAAATAGGTTTATTAAACTGGTAAATAAGAAATTGAAAAAGGCCCATTCCAGAATATTTAGAATTGTTTGCTACCTTAACGATCTCAAAATTGCTCTGAAAAATATACATCGAGTACTGTCCCTAAGTTCAAAGAGCATACGGTTATTTTTTTTAAATATAACACTTGGTAGAACTCGTTGACTTCATAAAGGAATACACACAGTGAGTGTCAGCCTGAAACTATCTATCTGTATTCTTTTATGAAGTCTACAGGTCCTATTGAGTGTTTTATTTTAACCCTTTAATGCCTGTAGGGACAAAACAGTAACGGTTGTAGGGTTATTTTCAATGCAAATACAATTATACTGTAGACCTTAGGGTAATAATAATTTGGCATTAAAGGGTTAACGCCTGTAGGGACAAAACAGTGACAATTGTAGGGCTATTTTCAATGCAAATATAATTGTATTGTAGACCTTAGGGTCATAATAAGCGTAACGGGTCAAAATAACCATGCATTGTTCGAGTTTTGAAACAGTGCCATATACACATGTAACTGTTGCTCTGCTTCATATTTGCTTGAATGGTTGTGAACTATTATATTGGCAATCCTGCTCACATCCTTCAGTCTAAGAAAAGGTGGAGGTGGTGTTAGAAAATGATTTTAATATGCATAAATAAAAAAAAAATTGTAAGGTTAATTATTCATTTCAATGTTATTAAGCTGTGTTTGAATAACCAGCTTCTATATGTGACCTATGATTGTTGTTGTTGGGATGGTGGATGATTTGTGGACTCTACCAAAATTTAGAATTTTTTCCAAAATAATAGAAAATATTATTTTTACAGAAAAGTTTGTTTAAGTGAAAATGAAGAATCTTACATTCTACACTAGTATCACTAAAGTTATTTTTATTAAATCAATATTTAATTATTAAAACCGACATTTTGTTAAAAATTTGAAATTCATGGTTAACCAAGATTTTTATTTAAAGATTTAGAGAAAAGTTTATTTAAAACAAATCAAAGAACAGGAAATTCTAAGGTGGAATGCCTGAAGAACATTTTTGCCTAAAATTTATACTTTTTTTAAATAATAAACATTTTAGGAGTTTTTAGACTTGGCCAGTATATATCAAGTTCATGGTTAACCAAAACTGTTTTGAAGGTTTAGAGATTTTTTATTATAAACAAATGAAAGAAAATTGTTAATATAATAATAATAATAATAATAATATATAGAATTGTATTGAAAAATTTAACATTTTAGAAAAATTTTTAACACACAAACACAGCCTTTAATGCGTAGCATTTGCTCGTACTTGTTTTTATTATATTTTGTCTAAATCATGAACTTAAAATGATTGTATTCACATTTTGGTTTGATTTATGCACCATAAGATTGGAAAGGAATTCATTTTTGATTTAATGATTGTTCTTTTTTAGATTAACCTTTATAATATGGGAACTTGAGATAAAAAAGTATGCAAATGTAGAGTTTTAGATTAGTTTGTTGGTTATGGTAAAATTGGAAAAAATATTTCTCAATTTCATCATTTATTTTCATTTCAAGGGCATGAATGTAAGTGCATCTCTGGGTATTGCAATGGTACCTTTGAATTTAATTTCAGTGTTTGTGTGCAGAAGTAGTAACATTAATAGTAAAAATAATAGTAATAGTAATAATAATAATAATAATAGGAACATTAACTAGTTACCTCTATAAAGTAACTAAAAACATAACCAACTTCCTTTGTATCATTGGTGTTACATAAGATGTGATAAACCATCAAACTTATGTATCACCGGTGTTACAAGAAACTTTACTGTAGAGCCAATGGTTAAAAAATTAGATGAACCTTTGAATATTATAAATTTATTTCTGATATTTTCTATTCATCAAGGGTTATATTTTTGTACTTTTTTCCTATTATTAACATTAGTATTTATTTATTTATTATTATTATTTTTATTTATTATTTTTTATTTATTATTATTATTTATTATTAATTTATTATTATTATTTATTATTTATTTATTTATTATTATTATTTATTTATTTATTATTATTATTTATTTATTTATTATTGTTATTTTTTATTTATTATTTTTTATTTATTATTATTATTATTATTATTATTTATCTTTCAGGTTACAAAGAAGTTTGGCGCCTCACACGATGAGCAGCCGACCACAAAATTCCAATATAAACATTCCGGCAACTCCGTCTCCGAAGAAAACTTCGGCAAAAGCGACGCATCTTTAAGTAAAAAAGAGCGCATCAGTGTGCCCGACACGGCTTCCAAATTAGCCAGATTAAGGCGAGCTGCCTCAGTTGGTGCCTCGAAATCTGCTAAAACTCCCGACCTTAGAAGAAGTAATTCATCTTGCATTTTGAATGACCTTAAACCGTCAACCTCCGTTCACAACGCCGATTGTTCAAGTGTTTCTCAGAAAAAAAATTCGACTTCGGTCTCAAAATTAAAAATTAATTTCGGAAAAAAAGCTTCAGAAGATGCCACAAACGCCGATGCTTATGAAGAGTATGCGGCGGCAGAAACAGCAAACATTTTTGACTATATTTCCCCCGGAAAAATTGGCGAACACATTTCTTCGTTTCCCGAGAATACGTTTGAAGGTTTCAAACAACCTCTTGAATGGATTCCAAACCTTAACAGTTCTGCGGAAATCAAGTACCTGCCTCCCGCAGCGCAAATGTGGCAAAGTAATTTCCTTCCAAAATATCCTCGACCCATGTATCCCGCATCTTTTCTACCTGATAAAAAGAACTGGCAAAATAGAAGGTTATCGGATCCTCCTATTTTACCCTCCAACCCACTTATCAGACCATTGGCTATATTGTTGAAGAAACCGAATCCCTTAAACTCTATAACAAATAATTTTAATCTTTCGAAAGGAATTTCTGTTGTACCTAAAGACCTGTTTAAATTGCCAGACCCGACTGTCGATTCATCCGAGACAAATACTAACGATACCAAAAAGTTTTTTGTTGACGTCAATAATCTGGACACTGAAAAAGGAAATGTTCCATCCATGAAATTCCATCCTGTCAATATTGCGATGAACAGAGAATTGAATGCAAAAGTTGAAGAAATTCTTGCAAGAATTTCATGTCGATCCGAAAAAATGTGATAAACATTGCTAAGATGCAAAGATCGAGCAACAGTCTTTGATTTATAGTTTTGAACCTTGTAGAAAAAAAATTTCTAATGTATTTTAGTACTTCCAATTTATTTTTGCTACGTACATAATAGTTATCATGTTCTCGATGTTCATTATTTTAATAAAAAAGTGATGTAGGAGAAATGTTTGCAGAAGTTCGATGACATTAGCCGAGTTTCCGGATTACTAAACAGCTTAATCTTCTTCAGTTAGTGGTTCTTCAATAAGTGGTTAGTTCACATACCAATGATGGCCCAATTCACATAATTATCATTGGCCAGTTTACATAACAATCATTGATTGGAGATCACTGAACAGTTTAGTTTGCTGGAAACTCATGTATGAAAAGTGTAGAATAACTTGACTCTGATATTTATGCATCTGTTGATTTTTTATGTTATTTAACTTTTCAATAGCCTAAAAATCTATATATATATTATTTATCTCCATGGCAGCAACTTACACAAAAATTATTTTTATCCCAGCCCTTGTGATGTTGAAAAGTTAAATGATTTGGAACATTACAGTAGCTAGAAAAAGTTGAGTGAGAAAGCACCGAGTCTGCAATCTACATTTTCTGATGCATCCTCAATTCTATTATAATATGATGATCATCGAGTCTATGATAACTTTGACCTCCTTTTCCTGTTAGAGGAGTTTTGATTGAAGAAACTGGCTTAGAATATTGTAAAAATAATGAATTTAAATGATGTTGTACTTGTGAAAAGAATTTGCACGTCAACTGGTCTACCAATGTTCATTTGTATCTTTCATGTTGCCATTGTTTAATAGAATGTGAACAGTTGCCATACATTTGTTATACTCATTAGATGAAAATTGGTTTACAACATCCCTCTAACCAATATTTACATTGATAAACAATGTTAATATCAAGGATCAAATGTTTTGCAATTGGTAACCATGTTCACATTGTCAGTTTTCTGTATAATAACAACATCAAAACCGAAAATATTATTTCTACAATATTCATCCATAATAATTAACCTAACTTAAGTTGAACTGTTTTAGTGAAGAGAAATGACAATTGCCAACATCTGAAAAATTACACAGACCTAAAATATTTAGTTTTTGTGTTTTGGCTCCTTTGAAGTGTCAAAATGTGGATTTTTTTACATTTTGAAACCAATTTTGAAATCTACGAAAAACTTGATTTAATGGTTCATAAATGTATACAAAGTGATAAAAGTTTTTTGTTTTATTTCTATGAATGTTCAAATTCTTTGAGAATATGTTTTTAGTATGCTACAGTTGACTAATGAATATTGACGAGTCGTGAAAATGAGTAAAAAAAATTATTTAATTATTAAGTTGAAATTTTGTACGACAAATATTTACCAAATAGAATAAAGACCAAAAACTCTATTTTTTTTTCTTTTCTAATTTATTCTTTAAAATGTTTTCTTTCATGTAGTGTTCTTGCATCCGGCTTAGACACAAGTCCTGTACGATTGGCTCTCGGCTTATGCAGGGTATCTAAAACCGGTTGGTTGAAATTAACTCCATCACCAATTGTTTGAATTCATTCCTTTGTTCCCCTTATAAGATGGCTCTTGTGAGCCATCACTGTGATTGACTCGTAATAAATTAGCTATTATTTATAATTTACCAAGATGGTTATTATTTTTATATAGGGAAACCTATGCACTTATCATTATTATCTGTATATAAGGTACAATCTTTTTATAGTGACGATTATTTAGAATAAATGTAACAATAGTATTCTATCCAACATAATTGAGTTTCATTTCTGAACTTATGTGGTTTGTGGTAATTATTTATATTTTAATTCGGACATCAGTTTAAGAAATTATTCCATGTAATCAAATTTCAATCACGCTTTTGAATCCTTATAGTGAAATTATTGGATTTGATATCCTTTAAATATAAAACATTCTTTAACACTAACCGTTTTTTGTAACACCGGTGTTACATGTCTAATGGCTTACTCCATCTTATGTAACACCAGTGATACAAATGTTTCTAATTACTTTATGTAAAGTAATTAGAAACAAGTTAAAGTCAAAAGAAATCTTCCATAAATGCATATCTTTTACAATTTTGGATTGTGTAATTTTAGTTATTTTGTTTGATGTTCCTAAGTTTCAATTTTCTCTTACCAATATCCAGTTCTAGAGCTTTCAAAAGAGTTCAATCACAACAACCGAACTTGAATAAATATTATTAATATTATTCTATTGAATAATAATTTGAGATCAAAATTTTTGGCAATTTGCTTTTATAATTAACAGTAAGAACTCTAGTCATTTTTTATATTATTAATTTTATTTAAGGTCAATTTCTGGAAATTTAAAAGTTTAAAATTCAATATTTGACATCTAGTTCTGGATACAGAAACGGTTAAAATATACATAGAATTCTTTGTTGATTTTGAGCCTTTAAGTTCAATATTAACAAAAATAAAACCACAATATTTTGTGGAAAATTAATAATTGAAAAACACTGAAGCAGAAAGAAACATTTAATGTAATAGCAATATTCCACAGAAACATTTTTCTCTCATCAGGCTCCCAGGCCAATTAAAAAATAAAAAAGACTGTGTTTTTATTTTTGAATTATCCTTCGAGTCTGATGTGAGAGAACGGTTTCTCTGGAATATTGCTATTACAGTAAATGTTTCTTTACTTTTCCTTGTTTTAGTGTGTTTCTTAATGTAATTAAATATTAACAGTTCATAGAAGTTTGAAGAGATTATATAAATGAGAAAATAAATGGCTAGTTAAAATGTACATACTGTTCAGAGATTATTATTATTGTTTTGCCATTTTGATCATCCTGTATAAAAATCAAATTAGAAACTTGTAAATTGACAAATTGTTAAATGAATATTACTATGGTTAAGTTTGTTTTTCTTTAGGCTTTTACAGTGTATGTGATGATAAATATATAATGAAATGTATATAGGACCTGTACTATACTATGCGGAAATAAATTGTTTTATCTTTCATAGAGTTTGTTTTACCTCGTATTGCTTCTTTCGCTAATGTGCTGAATGAGGTATTTTGCACTAGCTAACGATACCAAGCCGCTCTAACTGATACTTCCAGAGGCCTGAAAGGGAGACAATTTGATAAAGTTGCCTCTGCTGGAAAACGTAGAATAAAAAGGATTAAGTTTTCTGAGTAATGTATGCGAGTTTGTGTTGTCCACGCTGTTGTGGCCGCCCCCAAATACGTCCATATCGTCCTGTTAAGGAAAAAGTCTCAACTGAAAGACGAACTTTGCGTTGTATATTCAGGCACTGATCACCCTGTAAGCTGTTGGAGGGAAATCATTAGCTCACAAGGTGTATGAAGGCGTGTCAATGTCGTCCTGTTAAGACTGCATAGGACACGAGGTTAACCTATGACTCTATTCTATCCTCATGTTCCACCAGTCTGCCCATCATGCAATTTTTTACTGTTTGTTTAGCATATTTTAACTGCCTGTGCAGCCTACTCTGGTGAGAGGGTGCGCTTTGGCTTGGATGGGTTTCCTCTGATAAGGATTGTAAATAATGTCTCAATTCAAGATTTAGTTGTATTTTTATAATCTGTTGGACTGTTTTATCAGCTTTGATTAGCAGCACCGTTTTCATCGAGCCTTCCGTTAGGTAAAAGCTCTATATAGGTTTTATTTTTCTGTCGTCTGCACCTGAAAAACAATTAAGTGTTTAACAATTTTGTTTTAAGAATTACAGAGATCTTCCATAAACAAGAGTTGTTTGTCTTGACTTTCCAGTCAATATTGTTATAAATATTTTTTTTAAATTGAAATTTATGGAGTTATAACCCAAAAACCCTCAATTTTTAACTCTAAAAAATTTTGAGCAAAAGTTTAAAGTATTTTGTTTGAAGAGTTACAAAAAAATTTTATTGAAGAAAAGTTGTTTAATATGACCATCCAATCAAAATTGCCATGAATCATTTTTTTCATAAAATAAATATTTATTGAATTATAGCACGCGAGATTGTAGGTCATCTATGGCTAGTAATCATCGAGCGTTTAAGAAAAAGCTCTGTAGGTTTTATTTGTACGTCGTCTGCTCCTGAAATCAATTAGTGTTAAACAACTTTTAACCCATTCACTGTGGTTGTACTATACATAGCTCTTCTAAAATGTGGACCCATTTTGCGGTTGTACTATATACAGTATGGCTTTGATTTTATCTGTTACGATCTTGTGGCAGTAACCAAATAAAGTATGTGGTAAAAATTGAGTAATTGGCAATTTTTGTTCTTCTAATACATAAACAACGTAATAAACTTAGGGGTGCTCATCAGGGCTGCCATTCCTTGGGAATGTTCCCAAGATCTTTGGAATTCGTCTCTGACCTTGGAACATTGGGAAAAACAATTGAAAATTGACACTATCTTGGGAATTTTCAATTTAATTGAAAATTTTCCTACAAATATGTAAAATATTAATACAATTTATCCATGCCTAAAAATATATAGATATCTAATGTGTTTTTACATGATCTAGCAAAATTACCAATTCTTGAACTGGGCATAAAAAGGAAAACAAAATGACTAAGTTGTTAAAGGAATTTATGATGGGTTGTACGCCGGTGACGATGTACGATGGACAAATTTCCACGAGGAATTAATCATTGCAACATTTTTTGCAGAACATAACATTCGATTCTCCACTGTTGAGCATTTTGTTGAGGTTTGTAAGAAAATGTTTCTGGATAGTCAGAGTGCTAAGAAGATGCAATGAATAAATTGAAATGTCTTATGCCATTCAAGATCGAATTCTATTTTACGAAACACTGTCAGTGAGTGATGTTACGGGAAACAAAAGTTTTCAATTATAGTTAATTGACGAAAGCACAGATATTTCCGTGACACAAATTTCGGCAGTCGTAGTTTGTTATTTTGATGTTTATGAACATAACGTCACTGATGCATTATTGGATACAGTCGATGTACAAAATGGAGCAGTACAAGGGCTCTATAATGGTGTTAAACATTTTTTTCTTATTCAAAATGTTACCAACACAAGTAACCACAAAATTCAGAAACTTGCCCAAACCAGATGGTTATCGAGAGAAAAAGTAATATCTGCAATTATAGAACAGGATGACACGTTAGTTAATTACTTTCAGAGTGAGTGTAAGAGTATTAACATTGATGGTAGCTATACAATATACAAACCCCTTGTGAACTGCAAATCAAAGTACATGATACTTTTTCTCCAATAAATCTGGTGTAAAGTGAATAACATCGAGTTGTAGTCTTAAAATTTTAGACTCCACCAACTGTACCTAACCACATCAACTGAGTATACGAACATATGGAGTTTTTTTTGTAAAAGAAGACTTTCTGAAGACAGTAAAACTATCAAAAATTAATTCCAACGTCAAGAACAACCATAAAATTTGAGGACATATATCTTAGTGGTAGAGCTGTGTCTCATTTAATCAAAGAACCTTCTATAAGTGATGATTACACGATGCGATTTGAAATCGATTGTTTGAAGTGTTTTGTCGAACCAACGCGACTCTACTACAGGCCTTTTACACCAAAACCTAAGTTATACAATACGTGTTCGACTTATCTTTTCTTGATACGGGATTAACTTTCTTGTCGTTCAATCAATGTGAAAATAGTTGATCTACGATCAACACAGTTGATCAGAGATGAAGAAAGGTTAAGTTGAGATCACGGTTATGGTTTGTATCTATGCTACCAGTTGTATTTCCAATGTTTTTTTGTAACTAACAAGAATTCCTGGCAGATATGTACAAGGCCTGTAGTAGAGTCGGCGTTGGTCGAACTATCCTGCCAATTTTTAAAATATCCTTTCAATGAAAACGGTGTCATCTCAAAATTAAGAGTGTTATACTCTAAATATGCAAGTGAAATTATACAATCTCCATCAACAACCATTGGCTCCATTCCATTGACTGTACATTTTCCTACAGTTGTCCCTGAAACTAAACTAAATGAACTGGACTATCAGTGGAGGAGTTCTCGACAGTCTGCAGATGCACGCACTATTCCTACAGAGATCATCTCAAAATGTCAAAGATGAACTAAATAACAGCAAATTTTCTCTACTACCTTATTTAATGACAAACTTGATGGTGTTGCCCTATTCGTCCGCATGCGTTGAAGGAGTTTACTTTCTGGTAAGCTGTGTAAAAACAAAAACCACAAACTCGTTAAAACCAGGAATTGCAACAAACATATTGCTTCCAAACAGTGTTTATTTATAACTAGAAAAAAATTAAATTGCGCTACGTGACAGCCGACGAAAAAATTAATAAGATAAATTAGTGACCGAACATTGCATAATAGATATGAGAAACGATTTCAACAACAGAAAAAATTAACAAAGTTAGGCTGTTGGTTAGCATACGAAGAAGAAGAAGTGGGTGTTTATAATTAAATATCTCAAGTTTAATGTTTTTCCTGTTTATTTTAACAATTTCACTATCTTTGGAATTATTTTTTAACCTTGGGAATTATTTTATAATATTGGGAATGTTTGTGATCAATATTTAGGATATTTGAAAAATTAGAGTGGCATATCTGAGTCAGTCCGTGTGTAACTTCAATACAGTTGACACCACGCTCTTTGTTTTATTACCCACCCGTCATACAATATGACAGTTTCATAATAGTGAACATAGACCTATTCATGTTTTCCCAATTTTATAGTTTGGGTTTCTTTATAGTTTCTTATGCAATAATTCATCTATACTGTGAGGATGTTGTTTTTCCATGTAATATTTTCAATTGTAATAATTAGAGTTTTTTCATCAAGCATAATTTGTAAATATAATTTGATTTGAACGTTTTCAAATGAAAACATATGCAGTTTTATTTTTAAACAAGATTACGAAAATGTAAAATTTTTATTTCAAAATATGTAAAACAAGAATATATTTACAAATGAAACAAAACAGTAGAATTATTACAAATAGAAACAAAAAATTGCAGTAAAAAATAACATCCTTAAGGCTTGACAGTCAAATTCAAACTGAATCACAGTATAAGGAAATAACCTTAATCTGTGCCTGAATCTAACTCCAATTTCCAGCATGACAATGAAAGTTGCTAAAAATTTTACTTATAGGATAGATTTAATAAAATTGTCATATCTAAATATAAGTATAAGTTTCTAAGAGATCTTTGATATCCGAAGGAAAGTTATTAGTTTTGCATGTTGATGTATGCTATTTTAATTCATTAATATCTAAATATATTGACTGAGTAATACATAGGCACCTAGGATATTTTCTCACTACTGACGTATAAAATCATTCATTGTCAGTTTGATAAACTATAAATAATTAGAATAAAAACTTAAATAATTTTATTTACACCTATGTATAAATATTTTAGATATGGGCCAGGTCCGTTTGCCAGTGCTAACTAGGCCTCCGGCACGCCATAGCAGAAACGACCCTGGGGCAGATCTGTTTGCCAGTGCTCGGGCACGCCATAGCCAAAACGGGTCTGGGCCAGATGTTATTGCTGTCTGCAGGGTAATGTTTAAGCAAATAGAGATACAATGGTGAAAACTCAGAAGTAAATAATTTGATTCAATATTGTTTTTTAAATTTCAAATAATAAAGACTGTCATAATATTGTATTATAGATAATAGAATGACTATATATTGTCTAACGATTCTAATAAAGTAAGTTTTAGTAACCAACTTGTGTATGAATCATCCCCTAACTTGGCCTCGGCCACGACATGCATACATTATCTACTTAAGCTCCAACCAAATGATATATTGCGCATATGTATTCTTTTTGTGTGGTGTAGTTTTTCAATTCGACTAAAAACATTGAACAAAGAAGAAGAAAAAAATTTATCAAGCAAAAACAACAAACATGGCGGCGGTATAAGGGATTTATCTTATGTTTTTTAAAAACATCATTTTATGCTTTAAACATAAATTTATAACATACAAAATGAGCAATGCATGCACCAGAATGGAACGGGTACAATGGCAGAAAAATAATTGAAAATCCAACAATAATAAATTAATAATGCTGTGTTTAATTTTTAATAAGGTTATTTTTGGACCTTAGCAAGAAACCTTTCAAATTTCCTTATTTTAAAATCTTTATTTAAAACATGGTAGGACAACAATTTATCTCGCACATCGTTCAGGTATTAACTATGTCCTTGTCGGAAAAAGATAAATTATTGAACATTTTTATATGAACAAAGGTATTTGAAGATAAACTGGAGCTACATACACAAACATATAAAATGATTACATTTCTAATCATGCAGTTAAGCTCTAAATAATAAATTTAATCTGTTAGCTTAATTTAAAATACAAAAGAAAATTGCGATGAAGATGTTGACAAACAGGTAATGATAAAAAATAAATTAATAATTAAATAAATAAATGTAAACAAAAATATTGACAAATAAATAACGTTAGTTAGTGTACTAAACCGTTTCAACCGAAAATTAATTAAACTTTTACAAATCTTTAGTTAAAATGTTATGAAAAAAACTTTAAAATATAAATAAAATAAAATATTACATGTATCAAAGGAAGTTATTCAGGAAAAGTTGCACCAGGTAAATATTTTCCTTTTAGCTTTTAATGCAACGTAAAAATGTGTTCTGTATTGCGCAAATTATGTTATGATATACACAATTATTAACTGTATTTTTTCTTTAATCAAGATAGTTTATTGTTAGTATAAGTACTACAATGTGTCTAAGTTAATCATATAACCATAAAAATGTGTTTAAGTTGATTATAAATAGTTTAGATATTTAAGCAACGATACAAAAAAGTATTAACAAAAATTCAAAAAAAAGTCAACGCCGATCTGTGATACAGGCTATAACACCAAAATATTCATAAGATAACAAAATGAAAAAAGCATATACAATTTAAACTTTTAATAGCCATAATTATCTATGCTACTAAAACTGCAATTAGGAGAAACAAGAAAGGGGTATACAATACAAACTTGTACAGCTATAATTATCTATGCTAATGAAAACTTCAATTAGGAAAAAACAAGAAAGGAGTATACAACACACACTTTTCAAAGCAAAAGATAGTATCTTTAACCAGATATTATTCAACGCCGCCAAGATATGTATTTAGTATTTACCAATGTCCATCCAAGGCTATAGGTTGCATGTATAAACCAGCCCCTGTGCCACGAAAAGCTATTTAGTCTTTTGCTCAAACAGGGAAGCAATTCTTCGTCGAGTTATCATAATTGAGCTCACGAATGTGACGAATTTTAACCCCCTTTATTGCTTATAGAGACGAACTTGTTACTTACAACACGGTAAAATGTCAATGGTAATTCCAATGTGTTCTAAATTTTAGTAAATGTCAATGGTAATTCCAATGTATTCTAAATTTTAGTCAATTTCAATACTAATTCCAATGTGTTCTAAATTATATTAAATTAACTGTACATGTCTTAAAGGCTTGTTAGTGGCAGGACAAGGTTAGCTCCATGAATTTTTGATTATTATTTATGGTGCTTTGTAATCGATTATACTAACGTCGCTGTTATTATATGGTATCACAGAATAACATTATGTGGTATTATTTAAATTATTTATATTAGTAGTATTATTACCAATATTATATTCACTAGTACTAATATTCTATGGTGGTGTTCAACATACCATGTGTGTGTTCTTTGTTTGATTATTGAGGCTGCAGTTGTATTTATAGAGCTGAACAAACAGTTGGACAAAGCTTGCAATGACAAAAGAGTTTACATTTAACAAAAAAGTTTTGCAAAAACATGCAACGAAAAGTTGAAGTTTGCAACACAGTGTGAAATGGAATCATTGAAGCAAAAGTGACGTCATTGAATCTATTATCAAAACTTTGAACTTATCTAATCTTATTAATGCAAAGACGAGATTCAAATTTATTTAAACTTCGACTGACCTAAAGTTTGTGAAATTAGCAAAACTTGATCATCTTAGCCTCGAATTTTCGTACACATGAATCAGTTTAAGATTAATAAACAAAGTTGACTTCCACACATGATACAAGGCTCCAACAAGGCAGATTAAATTTATATATCTAACGTATGCAGTTATAGTCAACATAATGTCTTTTGTTAAAGTATGACATAAATCAGTGGTATACTAAGTTACACTAAGACATATAGTCCCTTACTTTTTATTCTTTTATTTTTTTATTCTTTGTATTTTATTTTATTTTTTTTTAAGTTTATAAGAACTCATCCTATTTTAACACCTTTTGTTATAGAAAAAAAGTCGTATAAAAACTTGCCTTAAATAGGTGTTGGCACATTATTCTGGTCTAACGCACAATTAACGAAATATTCAAAGTTTCAATAAGGTATAAATAAATAATAAATAAACTAGTTTTATTTGTTATTTATTTCAGGTATTACAAGGAGGTATTTCATTATGAAAAAGACAAACCATGAACATAATCCTGACTTATGTGCTTGGGTTTTACGAAGATCATATTTTGGCTCGAACAGTTATTCTCAACAATGGTTTCGTTCATTAGTCAATGATCACCGATGGTCATCGATGAATATAAATAATCATTGATTGGTCATGCGATACCCTTCATTTACTATTATAACAGTAACTGCTTTTCATTCATTGTTTTCCACAAGAAAATATTTTTGAAAGTTGCATTTTTGTATTTTAAAGTGAACAGTGGGTTTGGACGGGGGGTGGGGGGTGTGAAATTAATATATCAATCACCATTGAATGTCATCGATGATCATGAATGACCATCAAATGATCATCGATGATCATTGACGAGCGAACGCAACCATTATTGAACCAAAACAAGTCAGACTTGTGGTCAAAACTGCACTTTTTGATTTTTGTAGACCATAAAATGAAACCAGTGATGCTCCTTCATTTGATATATATTTTATATGAAAAATCTAAATTGTCCAACAATGGTACTTAATTGAAGTTTTTGTATAGTTGAATTAATATGCTGGACATAAAATTTTTAATGTTTTTTTCTGGAAAACTATGTTCTTTGAAAAAAGTGTATTTATTTATGGACCAATTTTTAACATTTGAAAAAACATTACAAAAATTCTGAACTAAAACTTTTGTCGTCCGTTATTTCGGCTACCTTGGTTGAAAAGATCCATAATAAGTAAATCTGCCAAGAAATAGGTTGTTTTTTTATTCTTTTTTCAAAAATTTGCCCACCAAAAACTAAAGCACATATCAACAAAGCCTGAAGATAGATTTTTCATTACATATCTAAAAATAAAATTTGAAATCTAAGAGCTCTATCTTAAATACTTCAAAAAAGTTTCATATCCGAACAAATGTAGCAAACTTTGAGAAATTTCGTTTTTGTCTTAGTTTAAACTAGAAAAAATATTTAAGAAATAGCTTAGGATGTTATAGCGTCTTCTTCGTCTTGCATGGCCCATGGGTAAAAGTGTTGAGTGTTGAGCTTAGCCAGAATCCAACACTGGAGCCTGAATTTCAACGCTGTTAAAATCGATCATACCTTTTAGTGTTCACTCCAAGAGATGACAACGTGGGACGAATCGTGGGGTGGCACGGAGCACGGAGGCGATAGGAAGTGTGCTGCTGTATAAAATATTTTTATAGAAAATTATCAATCAAAGAAATCGTTTTAGATATTAAGTATAAACGCTAAACAGATACAATTTATAGATAATAAATACAATTTAAGTGCTTTAGAAATGTCAACAGCGTCTCTAAAAGTGATTCGCTAACGCATAACACGAACCAGTTTATATTTTCAAAACATTCAAGAATCGCAATTCAATCATAAAAGATAAGTCGAAAAGAACGTCGCTCTTTTTGTGAACG
>JARUHE010085836.1:0-15159 GCA_031471125.1 Archaeomysis grebnitzkii
ACATCAGCTATATTACACGCCATCTTAGCTTCAGAGTCTGCACGTTCATTGCCACGTATGCCTACATGACTAGGTACCTTACAGAATATGATTTGTTTGGTATGTCGCATGTGATATAGATGCTGCTGGATTGATTGTACAATTGGATTTGGGGATTTAAGTTTATTCAATGTAAGGAGGGTTGACTGAGAGTCAGTATAAAGTACCCATGATTTTTGATTTCGTGTTTCTATTTCTTGTAGTGCAGTTTCAATTGCAATTAGTTCAGCAGTGTAAACACTGGATTCTTTGGGTAGTGAGCCCTTGATGATCTTGTCTTCAAAAACTTGTACATAATAGACAATGTCCAACAACGGTTGGAATAGATTTCATTGAAAAATTAAATTTTCCAGTTCAGTAAATAAAAACATTAAGCACTATAGGAACTCACCAAACAGAACCTAAGCTGATTCTCACGTATTTAAAACAAAAAAAATATTTGTCAGAATTATTTCAAAGAATTGAAAACCTATTATTTTACAAAATAATTTCCTCGGACAATATTGTCTAGAATTATATGCAAGACAATTCATGTTTAGTAAAAAACATGTAAAATGAAAATTCAAAAAATACATTTTTTGTCAAAAACAAGCTAAACCCTCTCTAACCAGAGATTTGAAACCTATTATTTCATTTAACATTAAAAGCAACAAAAAAAATATGTGGAAAAATATCATTTAAAATTATTTGTAATGCAATTTATTAAATAAAAAATAACTAAAATGAAAATTGAGAAAAAAAATATTTGTGATCACAAATATGCAACTGGAGAAAAAACCTAACATTATCTATTAATAATAATTTTACAAAAATGTTAAAACAATTTTGAAAAACAAAAAATAAAAAAATTAATTTGAAATTTTAGTAAATAGTTTCTAGTGCTGAAAACATCTACCCTCACCTCTGCATCTGCTCTGACATTCAGTGATTTATAGAAGCTGGATTTTAAGTAAGTCAACAAAAGAAAAATAATTTATTTAAAATTCATTTTTGGTTTAGCCAATTTTAACAAACATTGTAACAAAAAAAAATTAAACAAGTTATAGAGAAAATAATTTTATTTTATTCTAACCGATCATAGTTATTAATGAATTATCATATAACAAACCCGAAAAGAGAGGGACTTTTTCTATTTTCACATGTTTAAATGATTACTCCTAAGAATGATAAAATTGAACATACCTCTTTCATAACCATGTCTTGGCTTCTTTTGATGAATTGTCCTTCTGCTTTGACAATTGTTTGAAGGAACTGAAGATACTGAACATGTCTGCCTTGCGTTTCAATGCACTGCACAAAATGTTGAATCACTGTGTCGTTCACTTCACTGCACAGCTGAAGATTGTCTTTAAAGATCGCACACACAGTCTTTGCTTCCAGCAACTAGAAAAATTTACAAAAATGTTTTGTTTTTATTTCTAATCTATTTATGATTGCAATGCATAAAATGCCATTAGTTCCTGGCCTTGTAAGGCAGTCATCCATTAAATACTAACCAAATTTGTATTTGCTGGAAAGTGGACGCCAATAATTCAAAAACGTAGCAATTTTATATCAATTACAATAAAAACAAACTTTAATTCATTTCTTACCCCAGGAGTTAGGAAAAGGTCAATATTTTTAAATAATAAATATTGGTTTGTTTTGTCACCTAGACAAAAGTTTTGCAAGAATTGGTGAGCTAAATCAATTAATTCGTTCATTCGTTTGTCTTCTTTTTTATCGTAAGGTATCTGTTGGATAGAACATAATGAAATTATTTATCCAAAAAAATGTTACAATTATAGTTTAAAAAATATTTATACATTGCATATTTTGTAACTACATTAACCAACAAATTAATAATTTAATCATAAGATTGAAATGGTTTTATTGTTATATCATAGAAATATATTTCGCAATTATAGACAACAAAACACAAACATTATCTTTCTATTGAATATTTGTTATGACAGTTGAGTACACTACTGCCTGTACTAAATTTTTTATTAAGAGTTTTTGAAAATTCATTACCTGTAAAAATTCAAGGACAACACCTTGCACACCCATATTTCTCAGAAGCCTTTGTTCATTCTTACGGGGACTTAGGTTCCCTTTCAATGTTTCAGATACACATAACTTATTCAGACGAATCAAAATCTGAAAAGTAAACATTAATTCAAATGTTAGTTGGTTATTCCTTTATTGCATACTGGTACGAACTAGGCACATAAAACAATGGTTATTTCCAATGCTAATTTCAATGTATATCAGTCTTCAAGACAATAAATATGCATGCAATAGAGGATTAAATAAATGTTGACTAAGTTTAGCAATACAATACAATTGCCACAGCCTCATCAGGTTACAATTTAAGCACCTTCAAGTGTTACAGGATTATTGTTAGAAATTACAGGTAAATCACCAGCCAAAAGAAATGTTGGACTGATGGCAAAAGTTGTTCAGTGCCCTGGCTCTGGCACAACATTCTTTTCAGAGTGACCAGTGAGATAAGCTTAAAAATACTTATACTAGAATAGGGTTTGTTTTTCATTTACTATCCTTAAAATAATAACTGGACTGGGCTGCAGCAGTTATACTAATGTTACCACAAATATGGCAAGAAGAATAAAATGTTCGTCACCTGTTGAATGCTTTTATAATTTTCTGCTTGATCTGGTTCAAGAGGTGGACCTCTGTTGAAGTCGATGGCAGACTCTTGCTTTTCTAATGGTGGTGTTGGTCGAATTTTTATCTTCATTTCGGCTGCAACAAATGTTCAAACATATTCTTAGACAATTCTAATATCTAATTGTGATATTTAATTTTGAATAAACAATTATCACATCTAACAACAACATTGCTACAGTGAAAGAAAACCAAGTATTTCTCTATTTAAATTCTAGAACATCTTTGATAGGAAGAAAATAAATGTAAATATCAAAGACCCTTACTTCCTTCATCTATACTTTCTTTAGGTTTCTTGTTTTTCTTTTTTATAGTTGGATTACTGTCATCATCTTCAATTCGAGCCTTATAAACCCATAGTTCCGACTTTTCTACTAAGTTACGTAGATTGTCTAGATCCGATTTTATTTGATTATATGATTCTACATCTCCATCTTGGACAAGCAATTGCACCTATAATGATTCCCACAAGTAATTGATGTAATGATGATTCTAATCTTTTTGAAACTGTTATATACTCAATAATTCACAAATTGAAAAATTAATCGTTCGTTTACCTGCTTGAATTGCGTCAAAACTTCCTGCCGTTGTGAAAAATGCCGGAAAAGAAGTTGCAAAGACCTGGACACCAATGGCCGATATTCGTGCATCGTCAAATGCAGCAGAACTCGCAAGAACTTGCATCCACCTTCTCCGTCCAGATCTAAACTATTTTCACTGGAACAAAATCTATTATTTTTTGTCAGACAAGAACTAAATTAATTTTATATATATTTTTATCACCTTCTCTTTATTTATCTTCGATTAATTAGATTATGGAGACTCTTAAAACTCCATTTACATAAACAGCAAATATAAAAAATATTTAGAATTTTCTTTTGTAATTTTTGGGTTATGAAAGTAAAGATAAAATTATAATTACCTTTCATCAAATATGCTTTGAGTGTTTGCCCAAATATTTTCTAAATTTCGGTTTTTCAAACCAGGCGTAGTCCCAGCCTCTAAAGGTTGTGACTGATTCTCATCGCTCTCTTTCTTGAAAATGGACAGAAGACTACTGATTCGGTAATCGAGTCTCACATCCAAAATGAACTAAAAATAATTGAAGACAAAAATTATGGGAATCGGCACATATAAATCTTATTTTTACATCCACTGGTAGAGTTAAGCAATAATACTTTAAAAGTGGTTTTGTAAGTATATAATGGAGTAACAAAGAATAACATTATTTTTAGTTGGTAATGTTACAACAAAAAGATGAAGTAATTTTTATTTTGTTTCAGTAAAATTATATTAAATTAAAATTAACGTATATCACCTCCAAGATTTCGATGATTTTCAACTTGGTGTTCATCACGAGAGCATCTTCCTCTTTTTTCACGCTAGCCGAAGCTTTCTTGGGGCTGCTGCTGAGAGGTCGAGGCTGCAACATTGGCACACTGTTGGCTAGGCCCGATGTCCCAAGAGCCACGTTGCTCATCACTGCACCAATGTCACCAATACTTTTTAATACTCCGCCTTTAGCTAGATTTATGTTACATGGGTGTTGTCCAGACAGTGCAAATGGCAAAGGTTTTTGTTTTTTTATTCAAATTTTTTTTTAGTTTTTGAAATGTAATGTAGAAGTTAAAGTTGAACAAGTGGACATTTAATTTTTTTGAAATTGATAATTTATATAAATAAATAAGTATTATGATATAGCAAATATTACAAGTTTTAACAAAAACAAGATTTTTATTCATCCATACAAATTTTCAAAACAAATAGCAAAGAAAAATATATCAAAACCACCCATGAAACATTTAACACAATGAAAAATTGAAACATCAAATTAATAAAATCTTAAAAAAAATTCAAACTAATACTAACTTAAACAAAACATAAAACCAACACATAAAAAACAACACAAACTGTACTTACTTAACATTTATATTACATAGCATTCCATAGCATGCAAAAAAAAGTTTTCGTATTTCACAAAAAAATGGAAATCTTTTTATCAATAATACAATTAGGATTTAATTAATTTTAAAAATTTAAAATGTACTTCAACTCTTGAATGTAATTATTTGACATTTGATTACAAATATTTCTGACATGTGTGAAAACATGAGATACATTTCCCTTCAGACTTCACTTGTCAAACTAAATTCATTTTTCCTCCAGTTTAAGGACCAAATTTGGAATGAATGAGGACAATAGTTGTAATGATTCTCAAAATGTATGTTTGCCAGATTGTTGCAAAAAATTCCATTAGGTAATAAAAAAAATTGAACATACATAAAATACTTAAGCAGACTTAAAGACAATTAAATATACTTAAGCAAACATAAATATATTTTAAATATACTTAAAATTAAACACGAGTACTGTTTTTTAGCTATCAAAGTGTCATAATTATAGCATTATTTTATTTAGGGTTATCTTTTAATTTCAGCAAAGATTTATTTTCATGAAAACTAAATGAAACTGGAAAAAAATTCTCAAACCACTTGCTAGGGTAGATTGGACCATACTAGATCCATTATATAACAAAGTCTTCACAATGTTTGAAGAGAACAATTCTGATGTAATTGATAACACAAATATTGCAAGAGATTCTATGGTTTGGGAAATTTATCGATTTATTGAACACATACCATTATGACTATTTGTAATATAAACTTTAATTAATTATAATTTTAAGGACATTAACTAGTTAGGCTCAATTAAACATCACATAATTAATTTACTGACATCAAAGGAGTTTAAGCTAAATCAGGATTACATTTGAAACATTAACTTTGATGGAAGGAAATCCATTTTGAGAAAGCCAAAGGGAAGATTGTCATGAGTTTAAACATTAACTTACCTAGCATAGGAGACGATCTGCCAGACCTACAAGGAGATGAAGGTCTGGACCTGATAATTTTTCGTGTCGGACTAGCAGAAGGAGAAAGATTACGATTGTCTAATTTATTATCGGAAAAATCTAGGTTGATGTTACTCGGTTTATTTGTAGAAACTTTGTTCTCGTTAATGGATGATGTTACGTTGAGCTTATTTGCGTCATTGACATAATTGTTGGAAATAGATTCTACTTTGAGCAGATTATTAGAAGGGAGATTGGACGATTCTTCCGATAGCGAAATGGAAATGTTTATTTCCTTATCGTCAGATTTAACGGAACTTTCAATTTCATTTGACGGAGGTTTTTTCCCTTTATCGCTAATAACTACAGTTATTTCCTCCTCACCATTTTCTAAAGCAGCATGAAAAAGCATTTAAAACTAGCATAAACATACATTTACATTAATAAAATGACAAACCATATTAGCTTTAAAAATAGTTTTCATTCTACATTGAAAACTAGAAAATAAATGCATAAACTTAAGACAAAAACAAAACACAATGAGGAATGAATAGATTTATTTATATGCCACTAGAGCCACGAAGGTAAAGAGTGTTGATTATGAAATAAAACTAACAATTATAATATTAAATGCATTAATAAAAATACAATTTCTTTAAGTGTATCAACTGCAGAGAAAGTTTGGATGGGATTTGTGTTGTATAATATAATGAACATTCTTTGATTTTACTATATAATGAAAAAGATATATTTGTGAAGGGAGAGTGAGCCTATGCTAGTTAAAGGATGCAATAAAAAGGTTGATGTATTTTTATCAGAACTCGCATACACTTTTTTTGAGTGACCTAGTTGATACTATTTGACTGAAGGACCAGATATGGACACTTTAAGGTTTATATAAAAAGTAAAAACAAATTTAATGTTCACAATATACTGAACACTATAATTTGTAACTTAATCAATATATTGTTTTTATAAACCTTATAATATGGATTGGTAATATTAACATAAAAAATATTAGTGTACATATGTAATAAACATGTACTAATGTACATTAGTAATGTAAACTTAAAACAAACATTAGTGTACATATGCAAACATAAATTAGCTTGTTAGTTTGATGTGGCTCATTCAATTGTTATTATTGCACACAACAACAAATGCGGTGACACTGTAGCTTAAATATTAATGAGGAAAAAAATGCGGGCATACATGTGAACAAACTTTTCAACTCCAATGTCAGATGTTTAAAGCTTTATGTACTTCATATAATTTGAAGTGCAAACTCATAACAACTGAAACAGTTCCTCACACTTGTGCCCAATAATAAACACCTGAGTGATGATTAACAGGTTAGAGATAAGTAGATAGCTGTACAAAAGAGACGGGCATTGTACCTGTGACCATATAATTCATTCCATCAGCAAAAAGTCCGTTTTTGTCATCATTACCACATGAAAAGTCCAAAATGGACAACAAAGTCTTTGTGAGCCGGAGCAAATCGTTGAAGCTATAAAACCCAAAATAGACGAGATATCTCGCCAAATTCACAACCTGAAATTAGACAGATACTCCAGTCATAATCATTACAAAGCTTCGAACTCCAACAAAGATTTAGTTCATTAAAACTTTCATCATTTACACATACAATAAATATAACAATTACAAAGCTTCAAACACATACATAGATTACTTATTTGATTAAAATTTGTATCATTTATATTTTACTGCAAGAATTAAAGCTGTTTTTTAATTATTATTTAAAAATAAAAGAAAATAGAGAAATTTCTTTAAATTATTTATCATGTTTGTCCTAGATCAAAGAAATAACCAACTAAATACTAATCATCTGAAAGTATCCGAGATACATGAACTCCGCAAAGTCAAAGAAAAACTTTGATGGGAGAGCAAACATTATTTATAAGTAAACAAAACTCATGTTAATCATTTGATAAAATCCAAATCAAATTTAGTTTTTTGTTAAGAATAGAATATTCTTTGATTTTTATTAAAATACAGAACCTTTCAATTACAAAATATTATCATCATCAATATTAATCATTCATAATGCACATATCTTTCATTTATTTTAAATGATCATTGCTCTAAAATGAAAAAAAAAATGTTTAGTCTGTTCTTTAAAAAAATTACAAGCTTATAAGCAAAATAAGAACGTATTTATTTTTAATAAATTAAAACTTGAAACTATTTTATTCAAGATATATCATTCCTAATGCATAGGCTTATATCTTTCATTTACGTTGAATGATGATTGCTCTAAAAAAAGTTTAGTCTATATTTGAAAAAAAAAATAAGTCCACAAATCACCAACAACTCTTAACAACAACAATCGAGAGTAACTTATAGATCAGTGCCTTTAGTCTCCGCTAGAATTCTAAACGTCTTTTCGATCTTTTGAGGAAATAATCTAAGCCTACACCTAACTAAGAAAAAAAATTTTTAAACACGCGTAAATTCAGCTCACTTCGTAGGTAAGTTTGTTCTGCTCTGGGTCAGAGAAGCTCCACATCTTATCCACAACATTCCACAAATAGGCCTCCACAAACTCGACGACTTCCTTGAATGTCTCTCGAATCTTCAACACAACATCGGCATTCATACTATCCTTCTGATTGTCATAACTGAAATGGATAACACCAGATAACATTAGATAGAAATATTGTCTTTCTGATTTTCATAACTGAATGATAAATGAAAATGAAGATGAATAGAAGAAAAAATGGTTCAAAATTGAAGGAAAGTTAAAAAGTCCGATATGAATTATTGCTTTTTATAAATTTTTGTTTGGTATTAATTTCAAGAATTTGATGAAACACCAAATAAAACTTACTCTGAAATGGTAATGCGAGGTTCTATTTCCGACCAAAGTCTGGCATATTTCACGGGTGTCACTTTATCTTGTGGTTCACAGTCGACGTGAAGATGCAGCAACAGGCGACAAAATGATGCACGAAGCTCATAAGGAAGTGTTTGTTCTTCCATACATCTGAAACAATTTTCAACATATTATACTTCAAGTTAATTTTTTTTTCATTACTTTATCAAATTTCTAAAGCTTATGAATTATGGAAATTGAAAAAAAGCTGTATATATATATATACATATAATGACAGTTTATACTATACACTGCTTGAGCAGTGTTTATATATATATTTTGAATACCACATTGCAGAATGGACACCAATTACTCAGCAATGTATAAACTTTCCATTAATAAGAAACTTGAGGAATTATTGTAATACCAATAAAGTTAACCAAATTATTCAAATTTTTCAGAAAATTGCTCGTACTTAATTACGAAATGTTGTTGCCACGTAAAATTGATCAAGTGAAATACCAAACATTCATCTTAAGATTTTTTTTCTCATATGTGTCTAGCTTGGAAATTTTCCCCATAAATTAAATTATGTTGCCAGAAATTATAAACGCAATTTTTATTGTTCAGTGAATATTTGTATATCATTGTAAAGTTAATTAGAATTACACATTTAAAGAATTTAAGAATTTCAGGTCAACATGTTTACCTTATGCAGATATAAAATAACTTACTTGAGCATCAAATTATTTTAAAACACATTTAAAATAACTTACTTGAGCATCAAATTAATCTTAAGCACATGTGACAATTCGGTGATGGCAAGATACTGTCGGTCGAGGCACATGTTGGCAAACAGGTCCAGCTGGTGGCAGTAATACTCCAAGATTAGATGGTCTTCACTGCCCTCAGAGTCGCCAAATGCTTGCGCATGTGATGCTAGTTCAACAATGCTTTTGGAAATCTGAAAATTATCATTTTTATAAATGCCAAAAAATAAATTTTTTTAGAATATTATCATCTTTGTTTTTTACAGCATGTTGTTTCAGTTCATTCAACTAAATAAACTGTTGACAAAGAAAGAGCTGTCTTAGTAGCATTGAATTATTGTTAATTTTTTAGGGTTACCATAAGTATTCAAACCTTTTAGGATTACCACAACAATAAAACTTACTTCGCCTCTACTCCACGTCAGGACAACTTCATCCTCTTGCTCAATGGTTGTGATTGTTCCATCGTTGCATTTCACTTCCACTTCTACGTCAACTGGCAGCAATCTGATGGGTAGACAGGAATGTTTTTTGTAATACTTCTTAATTCAAAAGTCATTAGAATATATTGAGATTAACAATAATTAAGCAGCTCAAGATACACACACGGTGATGTTATTTAATTGTAATTGTAATTTGATCTCTCCTTGTTGTTGTTGGGGTAATTGACAAGTTCAAGACAAATTAAATTTTTGCATTTACTAAAAAAAGATTTACAGAAAATATTGCTTAAATTAAAATAAAGAACAGAAAATTCTACATGTTTTATGAAGTAACTACTAAGTGTTAGTATACTTCTCTAGAGGAGAGTTATAAGATATAGAATTGCACTCAGCATACTTAACAGCTTTTTTTAATGTACAGATAAATGAATAGTATTTAATTGTGCTTGCTCTATCTGTATTTTATTTTTGATAAATTCATTTTTTTAAATAAATTTTCACAAAACATATAGAAACTATTTAAGAAGTAAATTTAAGTAATGAGCATTAACAAGAAAGCAACATACTATTGATATGATATGTAGTAATTATTAAAAAGTATACTATATAAAGCAACTAAAAACATTTAAGGTATCATTAAACAAACTTTGTTGTATAACTTTAAATAAATTCACAATGTATGTAAACAAGACTTCCCCAAGAAACATGGCTAAGTTCATAAAAAAACTTTCATTAAATTCAAAAATGTAGTGCAAATTGATGACAATATCCATATAAAAAATTATTGTTAAACAACCTTTATTATATAGCTTCAAATAAACTAACAATGAAGTTAAAAAAGTTGGCCAAGAAACTGTTTTTATTTGAAAAAAGAAATATATAATTTAATCCAAAAAAATTGAGTGCGTATTGTTAAGAATATTCATATAAACACTTTTTGTTAAACAAAGTTTGATGTGAAAAAAGAAGTACACATCAAACTTTATTAATGTACGTCATATGGCGACTATAGAACTATGAGTGGAAGGTCACAATAGTTCATTCTTGTTATAGCCATAACATATTTGTTTGTTAATTAGAACTAGTATGTAGTTATAAAATAAAACAAGTACAAATAAGTCAAACTAAATATTTTTAACATTTTTTGAGGGACTATAAAATGGTAAAAGCTCACCTGGTTTCTATGAGAATGTCTCTATTCTCAGCACTTAGAACACATTTACAGATTAGTTCCTGAGTTCTTGCAATGGCTTGTCCATTTGAGCTACACAGAACCTAAATATTTTGATAAAAATGTATAAAAATTGTGGTATTAGGAAAGATTAAATTTGATGGATATGTATTAATATAAAATTTAGAAAAAGTTCACACATTAGTTTTGTTATTCAAGGAAGAACTCCACACAACACTGTAATGGTAAAGTGGATAAGTAAAACTTTTTAGGACTTTAAACACACAAAAATATTTTGAACTGAAGAGCAAGAAAATAATTTTAAATACCTTTAAATAATCTAAAAACCTAGGTTCCCATTTTCCCATATTTTTTCTGACCAGCCGAACGAAAGTTTCAATTTCACTTGTTCTGATGTGTTCATTAAGTAGCTTTCTATTATTGTGGAGTAGGGCTGTTATTGTATCTTCTGCTAGTATGTCATACCCAATTTGTTTCTGCATAAATCCAATCTTTTTGGCAATATGTTCCTACCAAGGATAAAAATTATTAATATGTGTTCACTCGAAAACAAATCGATTAATATATGTAATAAAAACAATTCAAGAATGTTCAAACCTGATTTTTACGATAGTCCTGTTGAGCCAGCCGGAGCAGTCGGTAGCACAGCTTGAAGATGTATTTATAGTTCGCATACCTTGGGTCTCCCAACTCCTCGATGCGCAACAGAGGCTCTCCTCCGCTGGAAGAGTCAGCTGTGAAGGGTGCTTGAAGGATCTTGAAGATCTGCATAGAGTTACCATAAATTAAGCTTTATTGTGCTCAGGAATTTTTCAATTAAGTTCTAATTCAAAGACATTTGAAGTCAGATATTCAAGTATTACTTTACCTGTTCTAGGATACCCTGTTCTCGAAGCAATTTTTGCCGTACTCTACTATCGTGGGTCATGACCAAGTCGAGCACTTCAACCTTGTTTTGTTCATCCTCTTTTCCCACCATGAAATAAATTATGTCGCGGAGGAGTGTGGTTAGCTGTCTGAAGAAAATAGAAAAGAATTGAGAATATAAAATTCAAATTTATTAACAAAGCTTAGAAACAACATCCACTCAAACAGCAGAATAAAGATCACATGTAAATTGTGAAATGTTCTACCACAAAACAAACAGATTTTAGTCATTTTTAATCTCATATGATCATAGCTTGATCCTTAAGCTACATTCATGTCCCTCTGCAACATGACACCTTTAGCATATAAGTCATACCTTCACCCCCAGCTGCATCTAAGAAAAAACGAATGGAAAAACCTAAGAACATAAATGGAAAAAATTGATGATCGACAGAAAAAACAAATTCTTACTTTCGGTCATTGTGGGTGACTGTGCCATTCTCCAAAACCTTCGCCAGTTTTGACAACACTTCATTGGCGTCGTTGGCAAAGTCAAGATCTCGAACTTCCTTGGCATCGACGGTTACAAGAAAAAAAGCCTCTTTGTCCTCCTTTTTTGGTGCGCATCCAACCTAAAAATATTGAAAATATTATGAATGTTGAAATGAAAATAAACTGTATTTACTGTTAAATATAATTATCATCCATTAAATTTACAAAACTAGTAATCCACGAACCGGACGGATCAAATGTCTCACAACGATTCATTCAGTAACTTTTTAAAAAAAATTCTCTTAAAATGTCAAATCAACAAAAATGGGGTTACAAAGTGAGAAAACATCATTTTATCAAAAATTCACCTTAGAGACTATTTATGTGTACTTCATTTCCAATCCATTGATGCACAAATAAAAACAAAATATGAAAATATATTAAAACCAATAACTAAGTCTATATGAAAAGAAATAATAACAGTATAGATGATATATAAGCATTCAAGTTATTGTCTAACGCCGACGACATCGGAATTGCTATGCCTATGTAGAGCTTCGCTACGCACGCTCGACAAAAAACAGTTTATAAAAATTATTTCCAAGTCCCCTATACTACAAATACTATATTAAACATGAAAATTATATGGATAGAATTAACATTAGTTGTAAATATACAATATTATAAGAATAAAAGCTGGGTCAATTGGATACATTTTCAAGGAACGAGTATAAATTATATGGAAATAGTTCTAAAAACAATTTTATAATTCAAAAGATTGGACATATGGATATCAAGGCGAGGCATGGGGTGCAACCAGAGAATATTCAGCATTGACAGGCTGTGTTCCAATCCAAAATTTAGAGGGTTTGAATTACCAATCCCACATACAAAAAAATATCAGTATCAACATCAAATATTTACCTTCGACATAATAGGCTTGTCCTCGTCTTTATCGATTGGTATAGACGTTGAATGCACCCAGGACCTCGTTAATAAGTGCCGAAGCCGTACGTATGATCCTTTTGGCACAAGGACTTCACCCATCATCATGGTTGTGGACTCCAATTCAAAAATAGAGGCAATGTCGTCACTAGATACCACAGGAACTAGATGATACAACACTCCACCATCTTTGAAATTAGTTGGAAAACATTGTAAATACAATTAATAATTATTTCAAAGTTCAAATTAAAAAAGACAAATGAAATGAAATTTAAAAACTTGCTTACAGACCAAAAACAAAACTATATAAACTCAGTTTTAATCTTTCTATCAACTAAACATAAAATGACACACTTGATTTTGAGCTTTCAGTCAAACCAAAATATTTACGAATATTGAATATAAATAAATATAAATATAAACATTGATTGATGCATTAAGATTGAGCCAACTTTTATGCATCAA
Source organism: Archaeomysis grebnitzkii (assembly GCA_031471125.1). Lineage (NCBI taxonomy): Eukaryota > Metazoa > Arthropoda > Malacostraca > Mysida > Mysidae > Archaeomysis > Archaeomysis grebnitzkii. Next base: position 13,568 of record JARUHE010085836.1, read on the forward strand.
AAGGAAGAGTGTTCACACAAGTTCATAAACAGCATAATAACATAAAATTCAAGTTTTATAGAAAATTTTATTGAAGATAAAACATTCATAATGCAAATATCTTTTATTTATGATATATAATTATTGTTGTAACAACAAAAGTAAATAGGTTATGCTCAAAATAAGTTAGGTAACAAAACTACTTTGCATGGATAAAGTAGGGATTAGCCAAAATTGTTAAACAACAGAGTTATTTCAATAAATTCAAGTTTTACAGAATATAGATCATTCATAACGCAAATATCTTTCATTTATGTTGAATAATTATTGATGTAAGAACAAAAATAAAAAGGTTATGCACAAAATAAGTTTGCTAAACATAACTTCTTCTAGTCCACCAGTGGCCTAATTCATGAAAAAAGATAAACCAAATAATGCAAGAATCTTTTTTATTGAATCAAAGATGTAGAGCTATGGCTAAGATTTAGTTGAGTATATACCTGATTTTAATCGACCATCAGAAAAAAAAAGTTGTGCTAAAAATAAGTTGGTAAACAAAACTTAGCATAGATAAAGTAGAATTTATCCAAAATTGTCATAAAAATATTGATTAATCAGTAAATATAATTCTAATTAAACCGGTTATTGAATTTTCTTAATTAAGTATATTATGAGGATATATCAATACAAAATAAAAATAATTAACTGATACCCTGAAATTATGTTTTTTTTTTTTTTTATTATTATAGTATATTTTACAGCACATTAGCTACAATGGCAAAGAGCGCTGTCGCCAACAGCATCTGTTGTTCCCAGACGGTCACCCATCCAAGTACTAACCAGACCCGACGTAGCTAACTTCGCTGATCATACGGGAAGCGGTGTTTCAACGTGGCCAAGGCCGTTGACGTAGCACGACTATGGTTGGTATCTATGCTACCAGTTGTTTCCAATGTTTTTTTGTAAGTCAAAATTATATGGTAAGTAACACAGGAGGCCTGTAGTAGTCAGCATTGACACAGCGATATCTTAACAAGACACTCTGCAGCACCATACATTTTTAAAAACAAGTTTAAAAGCGGACTATTGAAAACAAATGAGTCTTCAATTCCCATTTAAATAAAACAAGCGTGTCCAAGACTTTTAAATCTTCAAGAAGATTGTTCCATACAGTAGGAGCATAATGGTGAAAGGAAAGTTCGCCAAATGACTTATTTATGGAGAACATTTGTGTCTCGTGGACGAGAGGGCACATATACATGTTAAGCAACTCAGAAAAATATGAAAGGCTAGCCCATTCAAACGACAGACCTTATAAATAACTCTTAAGATCAACAGGAAGTCAATGTAGGGCTCTAAGCATCGGTGGGACGTACCAACTTCAAGTTTGTGTAATGATCCTAGCAGCAGTTCTGTCTTCTTTGAAGTTTACTCAATTGTGTGCGAGTTATGTTACAGTAGTCGAGGGTTGCATGTACAAGTCTGTTGTTCTGAGATCTAAATAATTACGAAGTTACTCAATTCTTACAAGATGATAGTTTGTTTTTCTACAAGTAGTATTGATGTGTTCATGTAGGCTCATTTTTTATCAAAAACTATATCAAGATTTCTCA
>JARUHE010085946.1:0-15159 GCA_031471125.1 Archaeomysis grebnitzkii
CATTATATTGTAAGCATATTGATTGTTCAGTTGTGAAAATTTGATGCAAAAATATCAAAAAACAAACAAGTTATTAAAATAAAAACTTGAACCTTTTGTTGAATGTCCGGACGCAGACGACGACGCAGGACGACGGGGGACGACGAAGACGGAATAGTAACACCTATGTCTTAACTTCGTTTCACTCGCTCGACAATAATACCAGATGACCGCGGTCACCATGTCTCGCATGTACGAAAAACAAGTTTATTTAAATATGAAAAATTGGCTAACATTAAATGTTCACTTCATAACTGTTCATTTGAGACACAAATGATAACTGTGGGTCAACAATCAAAAAACTTGAATGTTTTACTTGAATATGGAAAAAAGAATTTTCATAAAAACCCTAATATCTCAAAAATTACAATTTTTTTTCAAAAAATGTTACTTGGGAATTTTTAATGTACATCTTACAATTGTTCATTTGAGATATAAATGATAAATTTAGGTCAACAAACAAAAATCTTGAATGTTGTACTTGAATATTTTGGATACAACTACTATGTCTATGACAGAGAGGACGGAATAGTAACGCCTTAGTAGAGCTTCGCCGCTGGCAAGCTCGACAATAAAAATGTATGCAATAATTTTTTTAATTATATCAATCAAACATGGTATAAATAAGGTTTTGGCACATTAGACATCAGTAGTTTTTCCTTGAAGAGGATAGGCAAATGAAGTTATTTTTGTTATTAATCAGAGTGTTTAGTCATTCTTAACCAGTATAGTAAGCTCGTCCATCTTTGTTGTCTGGAATGCAAGTGCAAGTATGAATGATTTGCTCTATATAAATTTTAAAGTGTAGCTTCATAACGATTCATTCATATTTTCAGAACATTTCTAGTGTTAAAGGTGAATTAGTTTTACTATTCTTATAGGGAATGACATTCACATATTACCAGTTGGGGCATACAGATATAGCAAACGATTAAATAAGTGTTGGGCCATATATGTCACAAACAACATAATGAAAAACATTTGAAGCTAATCAAGAACTTCTAGTAATTCACATATAATGTTATCTATGAGGACTAAACTTGAACAAACTAAGTAAGCCAACTGAAGGCATAGCCTTACTTACTTTTTTGGTTAGCTATCAATGCAATCAACTTTTAAAATGAAGTAAAACAAATGAAACTACTACAAAAGAAGTCCATTGGTCTTGAACAATAACTTGGAAGATATTAAGCTCATAATACATCAAGTTGAAGTATCCTCATCATCATAAATATGAAGGTGAAAGAAGTTATTCAGGGAAAGACATTACAAATCAAATTTAAAAAAAAATACTCACTAAGGGTATGATCTGCTTGTCTACTTGCAGTGGGTGTAGAAGGAGCTGTGTGGGATGTGAAAGGTGATTGTGGAAGAAATATTTGAGCCCTTTCACCAGATTCACTTCCTCTTCTTCTTCCTCCTATAACTGATGCTGTTAGAGCTCCTAGATTTTCAGAAGTGTTTTGCTCAATGGCATCATTTAGTTCTCTTAATTCAGCTAATTTGTTATCAAGTGTAATTGGAGGTGTTGTGCAAGGAGGTAATTGATGTGTAAGACTTAGTTCACGACTCAACTCTTGATTTTGTCTAATAGAGGCGCTTAACTTAAGTTGCAAGGCATCTCGTTCCTCCAACAGTTTTGTTATCTCTAATGAAAGTTGTTGACTTCTTAAAAAACGTAAATGTGAGGATTGCAAAGCTGCTTGCAACTCTGCTTTCAGATCAGGTGACCCATCATACAGTGATGGTTGCTTTGTGACAATCTCACTCTCCATGAAAGGTGCATCTCCAGATGGTACTTTGGAAAGGGATAATTCTGCAGCATTTATTTGCAAAACAATCTGCTGGTTGTGTTTTCTAAGGGCGGACACTTCATGCTCTAATTTTACATTTTCTTCCAACATTTGCTCTTGAGCTTGATTGTGTTGAACTGCTTGTGTTTTAAGGGCAGCTATTTCTGCTTGCAAGTATTTGATTTGTTTTTCCGAATGTTCTAAGGAGATGTTACTAAAATTGAACTCTTCTCTCTTTGCTAGCAACTGATGTTCTAAATAGTCTTTCACTTCTACAGCTTTTTCCATACAACTTCGATCTTTTTCAGCATTCTCTTCGGAAATTCGCGCCTTCTCATTCATAATTGTCACTTCTTCTTTCAAGGCATTATTTTCATGACGTATGTTGAAACACTCTTGCTGCAAGTTATGAATAATTTCATCTTCTTCTAATGCTTGCATAGCTTCTAATTGATTTCTCAAACTATCCACCTCTTCAATGGACCTGTCTCTCTCACCGGTTATTATACCAAGAGAAATCCTCAAATTATCTCTTGAATCTCGTAGTTCTGAATACTCTTCATAGAGAGTATCATAAGCTGCTTTTAAAGTAAGATGTTGATAACTAATTTCATGAACCTTATTCTCTAATGCAAGTTTTTCCTCTTTTAAAATGTCATGCTCGTTGTATAGTTCTAAGTAAGTTGATTTATAATTTTGAGCTTCTTCTTCAGCCTTTTGGAGCAAAGCATTTCTTGTAACTTCATCACTTCCATCATTTTTCTTTGCCTGCAGCATTTTTTGAAGTTTTTCATTTTCTGCAGACAAATCTACTTTATGGGTTTCATAAAGATCAACTTCGGACCTGTAGGATTCATTTTCAGCTTTCAAAGTCTCTATACTACCTGTAAGAGTTTCAATTTCTTTCATTAGATTATTCAAATCTGCCGGTTTAGTTGAATCAACTTCCACATTTTTTTCCGTTGCATAAACAATATTGGAAGGGGAATCATTATGTTTCTCTTCATACTCTGACAATTTCCATTCAAGAGCTTCTATTTTACCAGATAGCGTTTTATTATTTATAGTAAGGTAATTTATTTCAAGATCTTGACTTTCTTTCAACTCTATATACTTTTCTTGAGCCGAGTGTAATACGTCCATTTGAACCAAAAGATGGGATTTTTCTTTTTCTACCTCATCAAATTTTTGTTTAAATTCGTCCCTTTCTACTTCAACCTTCGTTACTTGTGCCTTCCATTCTTCCTCCAAGGCTTGATCTAATTCGGAAAATCCTCCCACTCTTGCATCCAACTTTTTTCGTAAAGAGTCAATTACAGATTTGGCAATTTTTACCTTTTGCAATAGTTTACTATGTTTCAGTTTTGTGGCTTGCAACTCATCATTCAAGTTTTTCTTAGCAAGTTCTAAGTCAATAACTTTTTGCTTGAGAGAGGCAATTTCCTCGTGGAGATGTTGATCCCTGTTAGATCTTTCAGAATGTTCAGATTCAAACTTTCCCTCTTCTCCCCAATCAACTTCATCTACAATTATAGACTGTTCCTCAGATTCTACATTTAACTGTTCATTTTTCTTTAATAAATTATTATATCTTGCTTCTAAAGAATTGTTTTGTTCTCTAAGTTTTTCCAACTCTTCATGCTTTATTCTAGACTCTTCAATAACCTTTTGTTCTAATTTAGCAATTTCTTTCTTAAATTTTTCGATTTGATCTTCTTTTGAGTCTTCCAAACATTTCAAGTTTTTAATTTCTAATAATGCTGAATATTCATTTTCATGCAACTTCTGTACTTCAGCTTTTAATCTATCAATCTCAGATTCTGCAGAAGTTTCTATATCTTGTAGTCTTTGAGTTTCGCCCCTCAAGTGATCATTTTCCGATGTTAACGACAATCCTCGAGCTGTCAACCTTTGCACTTCTGTCTCAAAACTCTCTTGTTTAGCCTCTGCAATTTGATTAGCTAGAGTTAGCATTTCGATCTCATTTTTTACTTGATTACTATCGCTTTCTAGAATTTCAAAGTTGGTTCTTAATCGAGAATTTTCGCCTTCCATAACTTCAACTTCACTCCGAAGTTGTTGATTTGTTCTATCCTGTTGTTCTTCCATAGCTCTCAATTTGGCCTGTAAAAAATGACAAATAATAACATAAATATGTCTACATTTTAACTAAATATTATATAAACAAGCACGACTAAATGTTTCACATTAAAAGCTGTGTATATATATATATATACTCAAAAAATTTTGTGTAACTATTAAATAAAAATATTTTAAATATTATATGTTCTGATCGAACATACAACCCACCACTAGATAAGTATGTAAATACTTCTCTTATAATTTTTTTAAATAAGCTTCTCTAAATTCTCAAATAAAAATCTCGGTTAGCCATGAAGTTCATAAATACATGGTCAATTTCTTAAGCTCCTAAGATATACATTATATAAGAAATTATATTTTGCAAAAAAATAGTCCACCTTAAATCACAATGTATTTCATTTACTTTAAACAACTTTACTCTAAGCCTTGAAATAAAAATTTTAGTTGACCATGAATTTCATGTAAAATGCCTGAAATCATAAGGTAAAGTATCGATTTCCGGACAGTCACTAAAAGGTATCGAACTCTGGACAGTCTAGAAAATAAATTAATATCTAGTTTATAATACAAACAAACATTATGCAAGGTAGGGCTAACTCTTTGTTATGTGCATATCAATGTTCAATTTGCATGACAATATTTTAATCAGTTTCTCAAACTAGTGAAGTTAATAGAATCACTGTCAGCTTTCAAATCAAAATTAAAAACCTATTCATACTCCAAAGCTTTTAAGGGTTTCCCTGTGTAAAATAATGTGATGTTGTCTTTTTGCATTGTGTTATAAATTATGTTTTGCTGGGATATATTTTGAAGCTTTAAAAAAATATAAAAAGTGTTTAAATGCACTCTAGGCTATTCCAGATAATATAATGTGTCAAGGTTAAAAAATGTTAAAGTTCATATTAATATTTATCACAAATGGCATGTCAATTCTAACCTGCATTTTTTAGTTAACCTATGTTTATATCTTAATTATTCCATTATAGGTTACAAATGATTAATGTATTAATAAAACAATGGTTAAAATTTATTATAATATTGTACAATTCAAAATTTCAAACTGTACTTTTTTGTCAGCGGCAAACTTTAAATAGCCTAACTACTGTTTGATAGAGTATATTTAACCTAGTAGACCCGATGTAAGCTTACATTTGTTTTTTATCATTTGTATTAAGAATATAAGTTCAACATGTTAAGTTAATTTAATGTTATACTTATAAATGTGTATAGTCCATTCAGTTTGATTCAAGCATATATTCTTGGAAGTACGTTTTCTCATTTGTTACGTGCATTTCGTACTTTACGGTTTGTATTTGGCAACATTTGTTTATTTTTGGGAACATTCCAGGATTTTTGTACATTTGTTTGAGCACCACATTTTTAATGTACTAAAGTCTTGCATTGAAGAATTTTATTTTTAAACTACATTTTTCATGCAAACTTATAAACTAATATTCAAGTTAAAGTAAATTTTTACTGTTAGCACATTAGTTTTGGAAAATTGAACTATGTAAAAACGTATATTAGTTGTCCAACATAAATACCAACATTTGTTCATATCAAAGTCATATCCAAAGAAAATGTTCACCATATGTCTTGTCATTTTAAATCATTAATTCTTTATTACGACAATTGGTATGTATACCTCCAAGAAAGGCTACAGTTTAAAGATTACATTAGTGTATAAACAAATCAGCTAATGCAAGTGATTTTTAATAATTTTTTAAACCTTTGTGGGTAAAAGGCATCCATCCGGAGATTGATACTTCATCTTATATATAGCTCCTGTTCAATAAAAACTCTGTCAAACAAAAATTTTTAAAAACCTATTATTTCAATAAATATTTATTTTACAAAAAAAATATTCTGGACAATATGGTTCAGAATTATATATAAAGCCATTCCTGTTCAATAAAAAACTCTATAAAACAAAAATTAAAAAATGTTTGTCTAAAAATTTTTAAATGCTGAAAAAAGTTTTCTGCCACCTCTACCTCAACAATGAACAGTAGTTTATAGAGGCTATTTGTCTCAGCCTAATAAAACTTGACCCTTTGGTTGAATGTGAAATATTTTATAATTTATTTCTCCTGATTTTAACTTTAAATAACAAAAATCTGAAATTATCTAAAAAGAATTCTATTGCAATCTATTGTATGGATATTGAATGTTTAGTGCTGAAATTTTGATGCAAAAATAAAAACCTTTTGTTAAATATGCAGTCGACGATGACGAAAAGTAACACCTATACCTTAACTTCATTTCTCTCACTCGACAATAAAATTAAATGATGAATAAGGCATAGCGAGGACATTTTGCGCCTGCATTTTCATTATCCTTGTTCAATGTTTACATTCAATTATTTATATTATTATATTGTTATATGTTAATGTTTTACTGGAATAAATGCTTATATTATTATCATAATTATTTAATAAGTAATAGAAAAAAAATTTAATTACCAAATCTTCTTCAAGATATTCATTATAATCTTCCAAATTAAAACATCTTATGTTGAGATTTTCGATTTGAAAATCTTTAAATTTAATTTTTATTTCTAACAGCTCTTCAATTTCATTTGCTACATCATTCAGGCTTTTCATATCGTTCCGCACTGTACAAATTTCAGATTCAGTCGATTGCAACTTCAATTCTAATTCAACCCTACTCGACTTCAAGCGTTCCAGTTCCGTTTCAAAAGCGAGTACATTTTGGCTTCTTTTCTCATTTGTAACATCAACTCTTGATTGTAATGTAGTAAACTGAAAAAAAACATTACATTATTCACATTTGTCATGACAATTGATTAAACAATCTAACCAGAGATTTGAAAAACTATATTTTCAATCATGAATCCTGAAAGTGAGAACGCCTCTCCACACTCATAATTCAACTGTTCTACTGTCATTTGAAGCACTGAGCACAATGACACTGGTTATTTTACATCATGTAGGCTAATGGTATACTGTGTATTCTGACTAGCAATCTCTATACTTGTGGGAATCAGGCTGATACTTCAATGCTGAATTTATGTAGTATTTATACACACTGTATTCCTTGGTAGTCTTTCTCCCCTTGGTATGAAACCATCCACTCTTATCCATTCATTTTTTAGAAAAAAGGGCTGATTGATGCCCAACACAATATCTTTGAATATTCAACAACCATAAGTATATTGAGGCTGCAATGGAGAAATGGTGCACAAGTGCTTCTCGCTCGCTAAATGCATTAGGTGATTTTCATCTGGTTTCACTGGTAAAATCTAAGATGTAAACTTCAATGAAGTAACCCAATAACTGCCAGCACTTAATCTTGGAGAAGGCAAGTATCCAAGTGAAAGAACTATTTTGCAGACACATTTAATGTACAGGCGCTGTATATTATAGTATCGTTATAGTAGAGCGTTCACATACAGTGATTCATAGAAAATTCCCAAAATTTAACGTAAGCACAACCAATATTAACAGAACAAATATACAATTGAAAGTAATACAAAAAGTAATCTATATGTAACAACTATTTATGCCAAATTTTTAGCGTCATTAATCCTAGTTACTGTACATAAACAGAGGCTTGTTGGTCGTTAATCTGAAGTGTGTTTTATATGTTAAAAGCAAGGATTGCCTGTAATCTCATGACTGGTTAAATTATAAGCAATAATTTAAAGCTAGGCAGTAAGGAGGCCTGGTAAATTTAACTCCTTAGTGAGTATATCCGACTACTTTAATTTGTTTATGTTTAACGCTGGGGGAGAAGGAGAGGTTATTTTTCTCGGCCGAGTTGTAATATAAGTTATAAAAGTATTTTTCAAAGATAGTTCAGTGGGAAAATAATCAGATATGTTTTGCCTATGTCAGTGAATTCCAAGATTATATTCAAATAGAATGTCCACTTTAATAGAAAAAAGTTTGTTTGGTTTGCAAGGTAATCTGATTTTCAGAAGTTCCTTTAAAAATCAAATTTGAAAACTTATAAACTTCTCTCTCCTAAAAGAACATCAGTTTAACAACATAATTTAGAGGTGTATCAACATAAAACTTACTAGAAATATGAGAAAATATGAAACAATAAAAACAATTCAAATTAAAGAACTTTAGTGAACAATAACTTCTCTCACCTCTTGTTGCTTAACTTGGGCTTCCTTTTGGAGTGCAATAACTTCATCTTCTTTTTCTTTAAGCTTTTCTGCTAAAATGATCATTATGTCACACATATCTCGTTCAACATCACCTGCTGATGGGAGAGGAAGCATTTGTTCCATTATTGAATAGGTTGTATCTAACTCTATGAGCCTTTTGAAAAGTTCATTTAACTGCTGTTTTACTTCCTTAACTTCATTAATGTTACCAATTGTTTCTCTATTATGAGTTTGTAATTGCTGTTGTACTTCCCACAGCTGTTGTTGGCATGATTGGTAATTTTCTAGTAATTGGGCATAATCGCCAGACCATGCAGCCCATTGATTTTCATACCAATTCAATTTGTACTTCAACTCCTCTATATTGATATCTTCTTGTTCTTGGTGAGTGTCTGTTTCTTTCACAGCTTCGGGATCTAATAGATTATCAGTTGGGCTCTCAACTTCCAAATGTTGTACATTCAATGCATCTGTTGGACTTTCAAGTCGATCTTTAGTTGGATCAGATGGGGCAACTTCTTGAGAAAAGCACAATGTTTGGCTAGAATCATCTTGAGGCATTGGTTGATTGGTATTTACTTCATCACGTTTCTCTTTCAAAGACAATATTAAGTCTTCTTTTTCTTGCATCTCAAACTTCAAATTTTGCTGGGCAATATTCATAGAGTTTATTTCTTGTTTAAGTGAATCAATTTCCATACCAGTCTTCTCTAATTCAGTTATCTTATCATTAAGAGAATTTTTAAATTCAATTTCACATTTCAAATTATGTTCAAGTAACTTTTTCTCATTGTTAACAGTGTTAAGGTTTTCAATTGTTAGTTTCAATTGTTCTTGACTTAACTTGAGCATTTCATCTTTATCAAAAAGTGATTTTTGTAATTCTGAATACTGAGAAGTCTGATATCCTGTTGGTTCTCCAAGATCAACTTCTCCCCATCCACTTGAACTGTCATGCTTTGAGGGGGAAGCTGCATGAGTGGCCAATGAAGTTTCCAAATGAGTGATTCGAAACTGAGCATCCTCGAGAGATTTAGTCAAGTGATTAATATGAACTTCATGTTTCTCTTTTTCCTCTTCAAACTCATTCCATTTTTCTTTCATGATGTAAACTTGTTTATTTTGAGGAAAAAGTACATCAAAAGTTTCGGATTCATTACTTTTATCTTCATCTTTTATATTGAAAACACTTTGTTGCACAAGGTCAAGTTTCTGTTGTAAGTCATCTCTCTCATTCTGTAACCCTGTTACCTTCAACTTCAAATGTTCAACTTCCTTTTTAGCTGCATTATTGTCTTCAATCACATCCAAAGCAGAATCAAAAGAAAATGCAGAACTATCTACATTTTGACTTTGATCGGTGTTTCTCTGTAAAGTCAATTTTTCTTCATGGAGAATTTTCACTTTTTCTTCAAGATTACAAATCAGTTCCTTTTTTTCGAGCATTTCAGCCTCAACAGTAGATTGGTTAATTTGCAAAATCTTCAATTTTTCTGTCATTTCAGAATTTGATTTTTTCATTGTTTCCATTTCAACCATTTTGTTTTCAATTAGCAATTTCAATTGCTTATTACCATCAACCTGCCCTACAATTTGTCCAATTGATTCTTCTAAATCTTTAACATGATCTTTCATATTATCTAAATCAGTTTTAGTAGTTGCTAAGTCTTCACTTTGCGATTCGTATTCCCATTTAATTGAATTGATTTCCTCTTGGAGTGCAGAATGTTCAGCTTGTAAGGACTCTACTTCAGCCAACTTACATTTTCTTTCAGTTTCTAATTTTTCCTTCTCTTGAAGTAAATTCAAATTAATTGCAGAGGTTTCTTTAAAAGATGATTCAAGCTTAGTTAAATTAGAATTAGTTTCATTCAGTTTTTCAACCATTAATAGAAATTCATTTTCTTTTATTGAATATTTATTTTGTAACATTTCTAGTTCATCATTTAACCCTTTTGAATATTGTTCTAACATCTCTGTCCTTGCCTGTAGCTGACTAACTTCATATTCTTTGGAGGATATTTCAGAAGTTAATTCAGTTTTTGTTTGATGCTCATCTGAAGATTTCTTGCTCAGCTTTGTATGCAATTCATCCAATTTAAAGCTCATGTTTGCTACTTCTGTTTGCAATTTCGCATTCTCTTCATTTCGTTGCATTAAAAGTGGCTCATCTATGGATATTTTTTCATCAAGATCATGAATTCTTTGATTATACTTCTCAATATCAATTTTCAATCTATCTATCTCATCATTTTTTGTACAGATTACAGTATCAATTTGTTTCAAATTGTCGAGTAACATCAAATTTTCTCTTTTCATTTCTTCAAATCTAACTGCATTTTCAGAAACTTTAGTTTGAAGGGAACCAATTTCTTTTTTTAATTTCAATATCTCATTGTCTTTTTCTATCTGAGATGATTGAGATTTGGAAAGGCTTTCATTAGCAAACATTAGATCTCTCTTTTTCCCATATATAAGAGCAGAAAAGACATCCATTTTATCTAGTAGCATTTCTTTTTCCAGTTTTAATTGAACAATATATGTTTTAAGATGTTGAATATCATGTTCTTGGTTTTTCAATTCTTCATCTTTTCCATACATTTCATCAATTTTCTCATTTGCAGTTTCTAGTTCTTTTATTAGTTTAATTCTCACTCCATTTGCAGCATCCAATTCTTTGATCAATTTAGTTCTATTATCCTTTGCATCATCAACTTTGTTTTCCAAGTCAACCTTTAATTTAGCAATACATTTATCTTTTTCAGTTAACATTTCCTTTTTCTTTTTAATTACAGATTCCAACTTATACATATCCCTTTTTTTTGCATCCAAGGAAATTAAATTGTCCTTCAATATATCTTCTTTTTGTTGCAATTTAATGGTGAGTTGTGAAAGCTCATCTCCATATTTATCCTCTGCAGTTTGTTTTTCTGTGAAGGCATTTTCCAAGGCTAATTCTAATTTCTGTAATTTCTCAGCCATATCAAGAATATTTCTTTGTTGTTGTTCTAACTCAAAATTTTTCCTTTCATAGTCTTCTTTCAAAACAGATAGCTCATTTGTTAGTCCTAGAATAGTGTTGTTCAGCTCATCTATATTGATTGAGTGATTGGTAATTATATTTTCCTTTTCTGTTAAAATAGAAATTAACATTGTATTTTCTTCAGTTTGTTTTACAATTTTTTCTTTTACCACATTCACAGAACGGTTTGTCGTTTCCACTTCAATTTTAGCATTCTTATAACTTTCTGATTGTTTACCAATCTCATCTTTGAGTTGTTCAGACTCTTGAATTGCATTTGCCAACATTTTTGCCAATTCTTCCTTTTCTTTTACCAACTCTTCAATAGTCACACTTTGCAATTGATCTTCTCCAGGTGTTTGGCAGTCATTTAAACCCCTTTGAGCAACGTCTCTCTGTTCTTCAACTTCACAAAGTTTTAATTCCATGGTGACTTTCATTTGATTTAGATTCTCCAACTCATCCTTATAATTTGATGTCAATATGTCTAAATCATATAGTTTATTATCCCTTTCATTAACTCCTTCAACTAACTTTATTTTTTCATTTTCCAATTGTGTTATTGAAGATAGCTGAAGTTCCATCTCATCTTCAAGAAGATTAACTTTATCTTCAAGCCTTTTCATCAGGTTACTCAATTTCTCATTGTTTGTTTTAATATCATCAAAATCAACTAACTTTAGTAAAAGATTTCCCTTTTCTTCTTCTGCTTCTGCCAATTTATTTTGTAGTTCTATAATTTGATTCCCAACAGCCTCACCATCACCATTCTTAACAATCTTCAACTGTTTCTCAAGTGCCTTCAGCTTTTTCTGTCCAAATGCTTCTGCTTTCACCAAACTTTGCTTCAATTCTTTCAAGCATTTGTCTTTCTCAAAGTTTGATTCCTTTGATTTCTTCAAATCTTCTTTAAAACAATCCATTTTTGATTGACCTTTAACAATTTTCTCTTGAAGTTCAGCATTTCGTGTGCTAAGTTCAAACCTAACATTCTCAATTCTTTTACAATTTTCCTCCAATTGGCAAATTTTTTTCTCCTTGTCATTTAAACACTTATTTAGGCTATTCTTATCATCCAGCCATTGTTGTTCTTTTTCAAGAAAATTTTCTTGCATAATTTTCATTTGCTGTCTGGTGTCTTCTAGTTCATTCAAAATTTTCAGCGTCTTTTCATCTCTATCTCTTGTGATCAGCGTGACAGCTTCAGTACGTGCCTGTATTATTTGGTCCTTTTCATTGAGTTGTTCCTTTTGCTCTTGCAACTGAGCCTCCAAGAGATCAGTCTTTTGAGAAAGGTCAAGGATGGTGTGGTCCTTCTGTATTATTTGGTGATAGAGTTGCTGAGCCGTCGGTTCTTCGGCCGGGCCCACCTGCAATGACGAGATCACTTCATCTCGTGACTGCACTATCGATGTCAGGCAGGTAATCTTGTCCTTCATCTCGTCCATCATCGCTTTATTTTCCGCCTTTTCTCGTTTCTGCTTTTCAAATTTCAAACGATTTTCCTCTACTTGTTTACGTAATAAATCGATCTTTGTTCTACTGTTGCTCACTATAGGCGAGTTTTCACTACGCGATGTTGGTGTGGTTGGTGTAGAAAGATTGGTTGCACTTGATGCCATATTACGAGTTAGTTTTGGTTTCATTTTGGCGAGTCTTTCAGTGTAGTCCTAGAAATAAATAATTAATAATTCAAAATGTATTGTCTAACAAATGAAGAACAACTTAATACCATTAATACTTAAAAGATGGGACTTAAAACAAATTCCCTCAAAATCAAGCAAATATTTTATTTATTATTGAAGTGCTTTAACTTGTTACAAAAATTGATGATTGACAGAAGTAAGAAAAGAAATGAAAGAAATGAATACATAAATGATAGACAACAAAAAGTAATAACAATAACTACCCATAAATGATTGGCAACCTTGTTGAAGAAAACCAAACATCATTTGCTAAAATCACAATAAGCTGATGCAGAACAATAAACAACTTTTGTTAGATAAAATTTTCTAGAACTCAAACTAGTATCCACAAACCAAACAGTTTAAATGTCTCACATTTTGAGATTAAATATGAATAACATTTAATGTACACATCATAACTGTTCATTTGAGATATTAATGATAACTGTATGTCAACGAACAAAAAACTTGAATATGGAAAAATATGGCAAACTCCACAAAAAAATTTATAAAATCACTTATATCTCAATAATTCTAAGTTTTCTTCAAAAAATATTACTCAAGATTGTTCAAGGTATATCTCATCCATTCATTTAAGATATAAATGATAACTGTAGGTCAACAGACAAAAAACTTGAATGTTTTACTTGAATGTTGACAAAATGTCAAACTCCACAGAAGAATTTCCTAAAAACCCTTATACCTCAATAATTTTAAGTTTCTTCAACAATTTTAAGTTTTTTCAAAAAATATTCCTTTGTAACCTTTAATGTACACTTCATAGCTGTTCATTTGAGATAGAAATGATAACTGTAGGGCAACAAACAAAAAACTTGAATATTTTGGATACAACTACTATACCGAAGACAAGACAACGAACTAGTAGCACCTTAGTAGAGTTTTGCCGCTAGCATGCTCGACAATTATAAAATGTGAACCATGATCATTTACAATCTCTAGAACAAATATAATTTCAAAATAAGTTCCTTCTGCAATATTTTAAATTAAAATTTGGGAAATACAATTATGCTACACTTAACTTCGTATATTATTCAAATGAGTAATAGTGTATTATTGTCTTCCTATAGTAATTCTAATGGAGGAAACACTATTATATGCCCTGTACACAAAGACATAGAAGTGAAAGAACATACTTGCAAGTCCAGACCATCTTGAGACAACTTTCGACTAGAAATGACCTTTCTCGCCAGATCTTCATCGCCTCCTCTCCCACCCTTCCCTTCATCAGGATCTTTATCGCTACTCCACATTGCTAAACTGCAAATGAAAAAAATTAATAATTTAATGACAAAAATAGATCAAAAAAATTAAATCAAATACAAATATCCTTTAATTTATTCAAAACCAATAATCAAGCTTATATGAAACTAATACAAACCAAACCCTATGGGTTTATAGCAAAGACATCTATAAATCATTGCTCTGAATTCAACAAGTCCATATAAAAATATAGTTATTTCAATAAATTCAAATTTTACAGAAAATTTTATTCAAGATAGATCATTCATAATGTATATATCTTTCGTTTGCTTCGGGGCTGGATGTCGTGGAGCAGTCAGCTATACGATAGTTGCATATTTAGCGTCTTTTGGGCGCTTTTTCATATACATCTAGCGTATTGTCTGTCTATCTTGCGGAATCTCCCTTCACCCACCTTCTACCGAAACACTCGCTTTCTGTTTAGATCAATTAATAAAATTAATAATATAAAGGGTGGGAAATACACTGACCTTAATTGTGGAGTTGTTTCAGCTTAAGTGAAGATGAACCAAACCTGACCTCGTAATCCTGGATCCGGTAGTCTTTAATTCTTTCAGTCAAGTCGAAGTCACAATTAGAGTATTTCTTGTGGTGGGAATACCTCTGCTCCACTCCATCGCCCCTACCGCAAACACTCATGTACGAATCGTAGATTCGAACATGTAACTGTTTGCTTCGGGGCTGGATGTCGTGGAGCAGTCAGCTACGTCTATGCATAGCGAGGCCAGCTAGAGTGGCCGAGGATTTAGGCCAAACTCCCAGTTTGGCATAGTGACGGAAGAAGGTGGAGGAGGTTTTCCAATTCATTTGGGAAAGTATGGTGTTTATTGAAAATTGTTTGTATAAGTGTGAAGAGGCTACCCCTCGGACTGAGTGAAATGTTGTATTTAGTTGGTGAGCGTGAGGGTCCGCCTTAAGGATAATGCGTCTAACCCAGTTTCTTAGTTGTCCCTTTGAAGCGGGTTTAAATTTATCGTCTATCCAAAGATGGTGACGTCTAGGTACTTTGTTAATGAAACATAGTCTTTTTGTCCAAAAAAGGTAGTGTTCTAAAGCTTTGACTGGACAGAGTTCTGGGCTGTCTGTCAAAGGGGGTAT
>JARUHE010086057.1:0-15154 GCA_031471125.1 Archaeomysis grebnitzkii
TGTTTATGGAAGTTCTCTGTAACTCTTAAAATAAAGTTGTTTAACACTAATTGATTTTCATGTGCAGACGACGACGATGGAAAATTAAAACCTATATAGAGCTTTTTCCTAAAGGAACGCTCGATAAAAAACTGTGAAATAAAAAATAAAAAAATAACATTTACCTCCACCTAAATTGTGAATGCAAGATGGCGCCGCCGACGACAACGACAACGGACTGACTCACGCATGTCGTTTGTTATAGTGTATCCGTAAGATACCCTAATTCAATTTATATGATGTTTAGATGATTCTTATTAAGTCTATGTAACTATAGTAATCTCTCACAATAAATGACACCAGAGGACCGCACGTAGTAATAAAAAAGGTTTATTTAAATACAATGAAAAATTGGCTAACATTTAATGTACGCTTCATAACTGTTCATTTAAGATATAAATGATAACAGTAGGCCAACAAACACAAAACTTGAATGTTTTACTTGAATATGGAAAATATGGCTCTCTACAAAAAACAAAAATTTTATATATCAATAATAATATATATATTTTTTTAAATAAATTGGGAATTTTTTATGTAAACTTCACATCTGTTCATTTGAGCTGTAGACCAACAAACAAAAAACTTAAAAGTTTTACTTGAGTGTTTTGGATACAACTGATTTAAACATAATAGCTTCTGACACCCAAAGTACACCAAGATGCCCGCTGTGCCAACACTACACACGTCTTTGCATGCCCACGTGTACGGACTGACCTGGCCCCGGAGACTCTCTGGGCGGACCCAGTGGGGGCACCAGGGCTGTTTGTCCGATGGTCAGACCTGCTGGGGTGGGGGTTGGATTCTCTGCCGTTAGGGCTCAATCGTCTATGTCGAGGATGGAGTGGGGTTGACAAAACAACAATGACAAAGAAAGACAACGGAATTGTATCACCTTAGCAGAGCTTCGCCACTGGCACACTAAACAAAAACTAATTAAAATATTTATAAATTTTTTACACATTTTTAAGAATAAAGTGGAAATAAATCAATTTATAAAAGGAAATAAAATTGTAACTAAACCTTACCTTTTCTGTATCCATTACAAGTGAGCATGAAGCAGAAACAATGTTAAAAAATATATAAACACAGTATGATATTAACTTAATTTCAAAATTAATTGTTAGTATATGAACTATTATATTTATGGAAATAAAAATAATGATAAATACAGAATGATGAACATTTAAAAAAATTCACTTACAATTAAATCAAACTTCAATCTTTCTTTGCTTTGTTCTTCTTTTGTTTTTATATCCAAACATTCTATACCTGACAAAATTAGAATTATTGATTAGTGGAGACACTTTTGAACCAAACTCTTCACTGTACTCAATAGTTAGTTCATACGTCTATTAGTTCTAGGAATCATAGAAAATAATAATAAAAAATTCGAAAAGTTAATGAAAAAACATTTGTTAAAATAAACACATAAAAATTAATTATCCCAATAATAAACAGGTTACTTATCTATACAAAATACATGTGAGCCTTTACACATTAACTACTATCGGTTTCATAAAAAAAACAAGTATAAAGATATTAATAATTATGGCACCAACACCTCAGCATACACTCTCATTAGATAGTGTACAAACTAGAACCTAGCAGCCAAACAAATAGTTCAAACAGCAAACATTAGCTTACCAATACTTTGAGGTAAAGATGATTCGGAATGGCTGATCACACCAGCACCCAAATCTTCTCGACTTGCAGTTGTGGACAGCAAAGGTTGAATGTCCGAAGAACTTTCTCGATCACAAATTAGAACTCCAGAAGTATGAGTGAGCTGGCAGGCAAAAAGGAGATGTTAAATTATCTTCATTGGAATCTGAATTTCAAATGAATAAACAAATTTTAGCATTTGCGAAATAAAAAAACCTGCCTCTTTAAATGCACATTCCTATAACCTTTCAAACTTGAATATCATTTAGGATCCTTCACTTATTTTCATAGCACAATCTTTTCATTTTCCGATATTCCTAGCATAACATTCTCCTTCTCTTTTCATTTATGTTAAGTAGGCCTTCTTGAATTTTAGTTCAGTAGCCTAGTTTTTGTGGTGTAAAATATGTCAACCTAGAAAACCAAATTCTTACCTTAAAATTTGGCAGAATAATGTTTTGAAGGTGAGGTGATGGCTTAATAGGAGCTCCTAAGCAGCATGGAAGGCCATCAGGAAATCTTGTGTAATGATCAATTAATATTTCTAAATCGTTGAAACAAGGTCCTGTATCGATGAAATAAAATCCATGCTGCAAATAAATTTGATAACTTCAACATTTTGAGGATGCCATTCATTAACCAACTTTATTCAAGGAGTACAAAATATAACATAATGGAGATTAACTATAAGTTTGAAATTAAAAAAAATAAAACAACTTATTTATTTATTTTACCTTGAACAAAACATAACTTCAAAAGCCAAAAAATTAATGAAGCCTACTTTCAAAACTATACAACTTGATAATAATCAAATTTACTAAATACCCCAACAAACATTAACTTTGTGAAAAGTAACCACTGAAATGTGTTTTCTCAAACTTTGTGAATTCCAAATGTTATTTTGTCAAAGTTTATGTTTATGTTTTTTAATTCGTTTTTATGATGTGTCAGTATTTGACGATCTTTATAAATTTTATGCTATAAGACGATATATGAATTACTAACTAGTTTAGCTCATTCACCACAGACCCATAAGTTCACACACTTGGAGTGGTCTATAAATAATAAAAAATGGGAAAGGGGGGGATATTATTTGTTCAAAAATTATAAAAATTCATTTCACATTAAATAAATAAAAAAATTATTTTTCTTCCTACTTTTTATGGGGTCACTGTTTATTTTTGGTTTGGAGTAAAATAAAAACTATGAAATAATAAATGAAAAATATTAAGAGCAATGAAAAGTTTATTATAGAGGCTGCACTTTAAGCCCCAAGTTAAGAATCTGGAGTAGACACCATATGTAACCATATTCATGTTAAAATGTTACGCACTGTTCTTCAAATTAAATTCTAAGCTTCACTCAGTATGTATATAATTTAAGGCACAGTAAGCATTTATTTCTCCTATAATTGAACACTTGGGCAAAATTGACGAAGCCATCAAGATCAAGGAATAGTTCAGCCATTCATCAATACAAAATGAAATTTCTTAAAAACCAAAGTTTCAGTATATATTAAAATGGTGTTAAGTAAATCTTACCTGCTGTAATATTTGGAAATGAAAAACTTGTTCATCATAGCACAAAGAAAGAACAAAATACGACCGACTCTTTTGAGATTCTCTCACAATGAAAGAACAGCCGTCATTATTATTGTCATGCTCTATCAATAATTTCTTGGCTTCATCTCGAGATAAATTACCGTGAAAATAATCCCCTGCCGGAAACTTTGGTGATTTTGGAATGTAGTTCACTGAAACATTGAGCACTAGAAAATCAAGTAATTAAAGAAGTACACACTGTTTAAATTGAGTCATTAAAGAAGTAAAAGTTGTTTAAATTGAGTCATTAAAAAAGTACACTTTGTTTAAATTAAGTCATTGAAGAAGTACACTTTGTTAAATTATGTTCTTGAAGAAGTACACTTTGTTAAATTATGTTCTTAAAGAAGTACACTTTGTTTAAATTAAGTCATTAAAGAAGTACACTTTGTTAAATTATGTTCTTAAAGAAGTACGCTTTGTTTAAATTAAATCATTAAAGAAGTACACTTTGTTTAAAAAATTTGGATATAATAGGGCATTCATCAACCAGAGGTAACAAATGGTTTCAGTAATAACAAAAACCTAGATTACAGATTAATTGAACTTCTATAAATAGCGAAATATTTTTAAGTTCATTAAAACCATAATTTTTAGGGAAAAAATCTATAGAAACTTGCTTTATTTTTAAGCAATTTTATTATTAAAGAAGAAATTGTAAATTTATAAAAAAAAATCAACATTTACCTTCACCTCTTATAAAAATAGTGAAATATTTTCTAGGTTAATTTGACTTATAAAACGTAATTTTGTATAGAAAATATAACAAATAGAATTTTATTATTTGAGCTAAGTTATTATTGAGCTCATTATCTATAAACTTTGTTCAATAAAAAAAACCTGTGAAATCAAAAATTAAAAACTTTAACATTTACCTTCACCTAAATTGTGAACGCGAGCGCCAACGACCACGGACTTACCCATGTATGTCGATTGTAATATAGTATCCACAGGATGGATATCCTAATAAGTCATTAAAGAAGTACAATTTGTTTAAATTAAGTCATTAAAGAAGTACTTTGTTTAAATTAAGTCATTAAAGAAGTACATTTTGTTTAAATTACGTCATTAAAGAAGTTTTGTTTAAATATTTAAACTAGTTTTACCGGACTAGATTAAGTAGCCAGATTGATCATAAGGTGATAATGAACAACTTTTGTTAGCTAAAATTATTCAAAACTTCAAATAAAAACTGACTCGACAATAAGAGCCACAGCAATGAAAAATTTAATTTATCTTTTAAGTATTTATTAATATTTTTGGAAAAATTAAGCTTAATATTAACATCTATGCTTTGTTCAACAAATATAGACAAATCAAGTTCCTGTTTAGCTTTGGACAGTTACACCCAAAATGAAAAGCAAACATACCAAGTAAATTATAGCACTGCATATGATTTTTGCTCTTAGCTAAGTCTGCAGGGGTGTGATTTTTGGTGTTTCGCGGGTGAATTGGAGCGCCCAGGCTGAGAAGGACTTTGACACATTCAAGATTGCCACACATTGCAGCCTCATGTAATGCTACAGTTTCTGTAAGTATAACAATTGAACAACAAAATTTTTAGCAATATGTTAATGCTCCCTAAAGATATACAATCCTCTGCCAGATGGTAAGGACTTTTTCAATCTATCTATTTCTTAGAAAAACATAGACACATAGTCATAGTAGAAGATTACTAATACTTTCTATTACATTTAATTAGCTTTATTTAAACAAAGATAATTTAAAAATACATTAAATTGTATCACCATTAAAATAATACCAAAGATTTGAAATACTATAAACACGTCCAAAATTCAATTTTATAAACAAAGAGAAAAACAACTAGTATATAACCAAACCATCTACGAGTTTATAGGGGAGACATGAAATCATTGCTCTGAAATCAACAAGTCCATAAAGACCATAGAAAAAATTATTTCAAGAAATTAAAGTTTTAGAATTAGAAAAAACTTTATTTAAGAATATTATTCTCAAAGCATATATCTTTCACATATGCTAAGTAATCATTGCTCTAAAATGAAAAAAAATGTTTACTCCACTTCTGAAAAAAAAATGCAAATCCATGAACCCCTTACAAGAACAATGCTAACAATTAAGAGTAACTCATGGAGCAATGACTTATGTCTTCACTAAAACTTGAACAACTTTTTCAAGGTCAAATTAAACTTACCTTCACCCGCAGATCTCGCCTGCATGTCTGCATTGCCAGAGGTTACGAGTGACCCGGCAATTGAGGCCTGCTGGTGCCTGCATGCGTGCTGGAATGTGCAACACAAATTCACTCAAAAACAAAACTTCTAACAAATTAATTTTATGGAAAATAATTTTTTTTAAATACAAATATTATTTTTTGTATATTTATGGTTAAAAGTAACCAATAAAATGTGTAAACAAAAAGTTTAATCAGTGATGTGAAAACACACAAAAATTGCATTGCTATCCAAGCAATGTTTATACAATCCAAAGTAATTTTAGGTAATCTAAACATTTTACAAGCTTCAGAAAAAAATAAAATATTGTGTAAAACTAAAAGCAAACCAGTTAGAAAAAAGCTTTTCTAACAGCAACTTCAAAACCAAAAACCCATTCAATCCATAGCTTGAGTTACAAAACCAAAACCATTGCTAACTAGAAAGTTTAAAAACTTAAAAAAAATATTTACCTTAAATAAAACTTGATTGGTTTGAACTGATGATGCTTCATTGAAAAATTATTGTTTACCAATCTAACTTAAGAGCAACAGAAGCATTCTTGTAATATTCCAAAAGAAGAACAATCAGAAGAATTTTAATTGCTTTGCTCATTTTAATAAATTATATACCTACTTACTTAGCATAACAATGTTTATAAATAATGAAATTATCACAGTATTCATTTTTTATATTATACATTGTAATACATGTTAGATATGACAATATAATTTTATAATGAACACTTTGCAATTTAAATTATGTTTTTATAGTGGGAGAACCACTAAGAATTGAACTAGCCTGTTCTATTAGCTCGTCTGTTGATTTTCAGATAAAACTGGATTCAAAATCTCCGAGCTCTTAAACCTTGATTGTGCAAAACAAAAATTTCAAACTAATATGATATCAACATCAGTTCAGTTCACCATGCTGTGATGCATACACCTTAACTTTAGATGAAGTCATCTTACTGTAACATTGTATAAAACTTGTTCTCACTTTGGGCAAACATTTATATAGATGAAGTAAAATCTAATAAAAATTGGATTAAATATTCTGTACCTTGTCCACTCAGGGTCTTATAGTTATGTTAAATTAATATTTATCCAAAAATGAATGGACTAACTGACACTGACTAGCTCAACTCTCAGTGAGGTCTCCTTTGCTATAAAACTGAACACTTTTAACCAATGTAAATGATTTTCTCAAATTGGTATTTTTAAGGTTTGAGATTATTGAATAACTTTTCCTTACCACTTTGCAAATATGAAATGTTTGTAACTCACATGTAAAGCCGTTAGTCCTTCTTGATCTCGGGCTTGACAGCAAGCACTAGATTCCAGCAATAGTTTAACAACTTCTTCTTGTCCATTGATGCAAGCAATGTGTAAAGCAGTTTGTCCATTGCCATTTCGAGCATCAATTTTCCTATAGCCAGTTTTCAACAGTTCAGAAACAATTACTAAATTTCCTGCAAAAAAAATCCAAAAATAGACATTCCTTTTTAGACAGAACAAACCACTCGACAACCAAAACTAGACAACTATATCAAAATATAGCTCGACACTGTACAGAGCTATAAAAACTATACTTATATAAGGAAAAAATGATGCTTTATATTTTTCATACAACTTTCAGATAATTCTATAAATAAAAATTTCACTTCAATTTTTATGACAGCTAAAGTGGTACTTAAAAACATCTTTAATTTTTTCTTCACAAAAAAATAGACTAATTGAAAAAATGTTCTCTCCATGCTTTTAAATGTTAAATGGCCTTTTTTCAATACTGCTGATAGCATTCAATTCAATTATGGCAAACATTTTCTGAAACAAAAACTGTTACCACTTTAACCGTTTCCTGTAACACCGGTGATGCATAAATCTAATAGCCTACTCCATCTTGTGTAACACCAGTGATACAAACTAAGTTAGTTATGTTTTTTAATTATTTTATACGGATAACTAGTTACCCGTATAAAGTAATTAAAAACATAACTAACTTAATTTGTATCACTGGTGTTACATACGATGGAGTAGGCCATTATACTTATGTATCACCGGTGTTAACGGAAACAATTAAAGTGTTAATAGTGATTTTTTTAAACATATTCTTTCTATTTTCACAATTGAACACAAAAAGAAGAAGATCTTGATCAACTTATAATGTTCATTCCTTGTATGTTATATTATCTTTTTTCAAATATTACCGTCTTTTCTTCTTTTTTAAAAAATCTTGGCTGTTATAACAAGACAATTTTGTGAAGATTTTATAATTCCAGGGTTATTGAAGTACACGAGTTAATTTTCTGAATGCAAAAAAAGATAGAGGATTACAGTATTAATATTCACCTTGACTGACAGCTCGATGTAGCAGATTGGACGTCCCATGCAGGCGAGCGGATAAAGGAGGTGGATCACCCATGCATGGCAATGAAAGAACCAGACCAATTGAAGGGATGAGTGGATGAGTGGAATAATGGTTCACCAAAGTGTCCAGACCCTGGAAGATTTCATGCCTCTCATCTGTCACTGAAATAAGATTATGTGCTTAAAACTAGTATCACAAAGAATAGAAGCTAGAAAGTATGATCAAGTAAACATGAAAGCTCATCTGAAAAGAAACTTGAAACATACAAATTAAATAAATAAACTTTGCAATATAACTTCAAATAAATTCATAATGAGCTAAATGAAAAGCTTTAACCAAGAAATTTTATCAAATCTATATAAATATATTTCATTTAATTTAAAAAACATATTGTTGAGAATATCCATAGAAACAATTACTATTAAACACACTTTGTTATACAACTATAAATAAATTCATAACATTAAACAATTAAATAACATAACATTTTTATAGATTGAACTAGGAGATTTAGTGAAATTCATAAAAAAAAGTATTTCATTAAATTAAAAAAATTAGTGCTTATTGTTAAGAATATCCATACAAAAATTCAAACTTTTACTGATATTCACACCATACAGTGCCAATAAGGCAATCACGACAGCTCATTCCTATTATATTCAAAGCAGACTTGCTACTAAAAATGGAAGGTTCACCAGCTATTATAAACTCACTAAGATAGAAAAATGCATCGTCCAAATACTGGCAGATCAGATGATGAATAGGAAGGCCTTCAACGATGACCGAGAGAACATAATTTCCAGGAGATGAGCAGCTTTCTCTAACCAGAAAAGTTCCTTCCTCTGCCCCAGCTGTTCAATCATTCAAACTCAATTAGAAAAATTAAATTTAAAATTTGATAAATATTTACTTATTTTTATGTAAACTCAACAGAATTAAAAAATATATAACTATACTAGTTTTATTTAGCAAAGAATCTTCACCATATTGTATATGATGTTAGTTAGAATATTTTTAAACATTTAGTTATACCTTGTTTCAGAATTGCTTCAGCTTCTTCAGTTGTAATTTTACCAAAAAACCATCGGTCATCTTCTTCAGAGCCAGTTGAAGTCATGGTTAGTTTGAAAATTCATTCAAATTTGATTACTCTGAAACAACAAAGATTTATTTACATGAGCAATATAAAAAGAACATTTGGTTGCAATTAGGAATGTATTGATACCACCAACTGCCTTTTTTCCCATTTTAAAACAATAAATACATAACCAAACCCTTGGATTTATAGCAGAGATATAAAACTATTGCTCTGAATTCAACAGGTCAATAGAAAAATGTAGTTATTTCAATAAATTTAAGTTTTAGAATTTCTTTATTTAAGATGCATATAGCTTTCATTTATGTTAAACAAGCATTACTCTAAAATAAAAATATAACTAGATGTATGACAAGTCATTACTCATTAACCACATGAAAGCTCACCTGAAAAGCAATTAGTAATGTATGAATTATTGTTATTATTGAAATAGAATCTTTAAAGCTATATTGACAAGCTGGTTATATTTGATCTCCTCTTTTCTATGGTCAATTAATTATAAAAACTTGGGATATAATAAAGCATTCATCAACCAGAGGTAACAAATGATTTCAGTAAAAGACAAAAACCTAGATGACAGATTAATTGAACTTATAAATAAAAAATCTATAGAAACTTATTTATTTTTTAAGGAAAGTTATTATTCAAGAAAAAATTGTAATCTACAAAAAAAAACAAATAAAGAAGAACTTCAAAATTTGCCTTCACCTCTTATAAAAATAGTGAAATATTTTCTAAGTTAATTTGAGCTATAAAACGTCCTTTTTTTCAAGAAAATATAATTTATAGAATTTTTGTATTTAAGTAAAGTTATTATTCAGCTCATTTCTACAAAATTTGTTCAATAAAGCAAACTGTGAAATCAAATAGAATCCATAGAATGAATACCTTGATAATTATCAAGTTAGTACTTCATCCAAATGTACCAAGATTCAGACAGCAGTTATAAAGAAAATTGAAATTTAAACAGAATAATATGTAATGTAAATTGGCAGAAGAGTTACACCTAATTTAACCCTATGAATAATAAGGTTTATTTTTATGGCATTCTATGCCTATAGCAAACATGTTTCATATAAAAATTAAGCAAAAAATCTAAATAAAATAATTATGGTTCAGGGGGCTGATTTTCAAAAATTAATTATGGAGATATTTTGTTTGGTTACTCCAGAGCTATTTTGTTTGACCATAAAATTGTAGCACTGGAAATTTTTTCAAAGTATTAAATTTAATACCATCTCAACAGGCTAAAAAGTCTATGAAACATATGTTAAATCGTATTGAACAATTTAAATCAGGTTCCCATCTAGCGTTTGGAAGTAACAAATTGAAAAAATATGAGTAACCGTAATTTTATTGAAGTTTAAAAAACCCTTTTGAATTTCCAATGCAGTTTCCCAGCTGTGTTTACAATGTAATGACTGTACAGATAAATATATCGTTTTTTTGCTTGTCTGGGAGAAAATTGGGGTAATTCCCAAAAAGTTCAACATAGTACAATTATTAGAGTTGTTAGTTGGGATGTCATTACTCTTATCTGATCTCGTGAAATTATAAAATGCTTAGCACCTTAAGTCTGTTATTTTACTCATTTTTGTGATGTTTGTTAATAACTGTATAGTGTTTAAGTATTTATTAAATTGTTTACTGTTTAATAATTAGTAAATAAGTAAATTTTTATTTTGGTAAAGTTGAGATAAAACTATCGAAGGTTTTCTATAGGATAAACTTACAAAATTGTCTGAAATAAACATAAATGCACTATTTGATCCTGCAATAATGGTCGCCATCCAACAGAATTACGTTTTTCGAAAAAAAAATCAAAATATGTAAAACCAATTATAAATTCAGAAACATTTTATAGAATTGGAGGTCACCATCTTGGATTGGTACAATTCTCACAAAAACACACTTGTTTGAATACAATGTTATTATAGTTCCTCATTTTTATATATTTACGTGATTTACGTACGAGTAAGTGAGGTTAGGTTAGGTCCATTAGGATATGTGAGTTTCTATAATGTCTTTGAGTTTTATATTTGTGTTTTATAATTTTGCAGTGAAAAGTGGAGTATTCTAACTTACTAAGTATGATGTTTAACGCATTTTGTTGCCTAACCTTCAAAATTGTAGGGGTTTTTATTAATGGTGAACTTTGTTGCAATGTGCTAAGCCAAAAATATTGGCTAAACGTGTAATGCGAAAACTCAATTGCAAATTAGCCATGTTTGGGTTCATCCAAAAGTTCCTTGATTAAGGCGCACTTTGCTTTCAATTTTTGCAATTAATGGGATTCTATCTACGGTTATAAAAAGTGAAACCTTTATTTAATTGATTCTTTTCGAGGGAATTACATGAAAATAGCTGAAAATATACAGAAATGCTCCCAAAATGCAATGCTTTATTGATGAATTTTAGTCGATTTAGTTTTCAAAATTTTTTCATTATTTTACCTTGCACCTACAAACACAAGATAGCATTGTGTTTTAGGGCATTTCGGTATGTTTTTTCCAGCTAATTTTATGTGTTTCACTAGAGATAGTTTTATCTTAATTTTACCAAAACAAAATATGGAAAAAGATTTCTGTTTCACGCAGGACCAATTCTCTGGAGTTCCATACCTCAGAAAATAGAATTCCTTACTTCATATGCTTCATTTAAGCGTGCATTGAAGTCTTATCTTTTTTTTAAAATAAAAAATTACGAGTTTGTTATTAATTTGTTTTTTATTCTTTTGGAATCACTAGATGTTGTAAAGCATATTTGCGTATTATACAACTAAA
Source organism: Archaeomysis grebnitzkii (assembly GCA_031471125.1). Classification (NCBI taxonomy): domain Eukaryota; kingdom Metazoa; phylum Arthropoda; class Malacostraca; order Mysida; family Mysidae; genus Archaeomysis; species Archaeomysis grebnitzkii. The sequence goes on from JARUHE010086057.1 coordinate 11,747, forward strand.
TTGCTATATAAATCTTTGTAATTATTATTATTAAAGCTTATAACCTTAGCTAAAGTCCTAAGATTTGTTACCTCTCCACCTGGTCTGTATCTTGCACCCATTATGCTCACTCTCCTCATCTGTATCAACTCCACCAGCTTTACAATTTATCTTATATAATTTTTACGTGTTTTACTGTAATTATAGCTATATCACCATAACAATAACTGCATTCATACTTTGTTAGCTATTATAACATATCTAAGTTATATAAATTATGATATTTGAAAAAAAAAGTTTATAGCTACAATAACTGTATTTAATTAGAATGTTTTTTATATATATAGTTATATTGCCACCAATGTATATGGCAATTTTTAGATGTCTACAAAATTATTGATTAATGTATAACCTAAAAGTTAATTATAATTTATTATAATTATAACTAAATATAAAAAGTTATACAATCGCAAATGAAATAAAAATCAAATAATCGCAAAAATATGAAAGATTGAATTCTAATTAACATTAACAATTATCAAATCAAGTTTAAAACATATATAAGATAATTAATAATAGTAATACAATTATTAATAATAATGAAATATATATAATAATAATAACTACAAAATTTAACTTTTTTTTTGTATGTTTTGGCCCGAAAAACTATCCGATTTCGGCCCAAAAAAACTGTCCGAAAAAGTGTACTTTAAGGGAACCGATTCGGGCCGAAAAAAATGTACTTTTCGGGCCAACTTTGGAACGAAAAAAGTGCCGTGTTTCGTACACTTTTTGGGCCAAAATATTTGCAGGGTGGCAACTACAAGTACAGAATTTGAGCGCATTGTTTGGCTATTTCAAGTGGTGTTTGCATCACCAGAACAATTTATTATAAGAATCCCTGTTTTTTTGCATGACTGGACAGAAAGTGAACGAAAGAAGATTTGTTTGTTGTATTACTGAAAAACCGATCTTGTGTAAATGGAACTTGATTATGTTGTATATTCACATCACAGCTTCGTGGAATGCAGTTTCTGCGAATGTGCTCGTGATTTTTAATATCCTCATTCTCATAACCATCAAAAACAACAGCAACATTAGACAAACCATGCATGATGTTTGAAGATGTAGTTCATGTATGTTTCAGGTATTGACTTGAAACTTGTTCCTTTTGACCATTTTACTCTATGTAAGACTAACTCAATCATTCAAACTCTTTAAGTAAATCAAAGTTGAAAACTTTTATTTTTAGTAAACTTTTTGAATAATGGTTTTAAATTGTCTTCATTTTTGTTTTTATTGTCTCTAAGACGAGTTGTATAGTGGGTTTTTTTATATTGAATGATGTGTAAATCTTACCTTTTGTAATTGATTTGTTTTGTAAAACGTAGTAGAGGAACAATTCTTGACTCAAGTTGGAAATTTCCTTGTAATGCTTAATAAGAGAACAAACTATTATTGTTATTATTATTAATGCTCCACTTATTTGAAATGCCGATATCATTTTTGTGAATTGCATTTTCCTCTGGCGTGATAATTTTTCTTAATTACGGTTTATCTGGTTTTCTTAACATTCCTTACTTGAATAATGACATTGGCTCTTTTGTTAATTCGCGTTCAAAATTTTTTGCAATGTCATTTTTTCTCTGAGCAATAGTTATCATTCGGTTGAACATTATCCTTCGCCATTTGTTCTTCATTCTTTGTAACCTTAAAATACAATAAATCTAGCAATTTTATCTTTTTGATGGATGCTTTATTGAATTTGGTGTTATTCGAACTGATTTGAATGGTTTTATCTATATATTCTGTTTGTTCACAGTTAACTACGTCTTTTCAAATAGTTGAAACCAAACACCTTAATAATGTATGCAAACCCTTTCCAGGAACCAGAAACCACAAAATAATTATGGTCAGATAGCCAACTTATCAGTTTATGACAGTATTTGTAGTCTACTTTGATTCTAGAGATTCCCATCTTAGGATGTTGTTCAATTGTATGTTGCTCTTGTAAGTTGTGTTATAGCATCATGAATAGAAGCAGAATGACAAACACTCTCTATCATTCCACGGCCAACAGTAAGTTTACCCATCGACTTTAATGATCACATTAAGGTTTGCTCTATTTCTAAATCGGTCCAAATTCCTGTGCAGTTTGCTTTTTTCTGTCGAACTGCGTGTTGTAGATAAAGGCGAGCACATTTAGCATTATTAGTATGACCAATAGCTGCAAAGAGGTCCAACATCTTTGTAAACACAGCAAATGAAGTTCCCAATCGGATGTCCTTTCTGCATAAATAAACATTTTAACAACATCTGACAAGCCCTTGGTTGTTCATTTAAGTTGGCCTTTACTTTGATAAGGTCATCTTACTCATCAATGATCTTTTTAAGAGTACCAGTTGCATATAGGTCTGCAAAACCATTCTCAGTAAGGTCACCTTCTCGTGATTTTTTTTAGAATATCTTTAGATCTGCAAAATCAACATCATTGGCTTCTTGTAGCATTTTTAAAATTAGTGCGGTTAATGAAGATTCAACAAGAATATGTGCTCGAATTGCTCTTGCTATGGCTTTACCGGAATTTATATGAGCGACACTGTTTTCTGTAGAGACTTCTGACAGAAGATCTTAAATTCCTGAGCCCTTCATTACAGAACCGACACTCCCCAAGAAACTCATCAAGGCGTGAAACCCTCCAAGTCTATACATAATGGGGAGATTATCAGATTGGATTAATCCACAAGCTTTGAGCCAGCGGTAGATCAAACGTTATACAAGGCGTGTTTACGTATATTTTTTTGACTGAAGTCACAGAAAGTAAAGTTGAATAAATACAGGTTTTGTCTGAGGGACTCAAGTCAATAATTGGAAGGAACATTTATTTTGAACTGCTCAGGTCTGATTCGCTTGTCTTTGTTGTGCACAGTAAAAATCCAGACCAATTTGATCTTGGATTTTAAAAGGATGAACCTATGGAGGAACTTTGGACGAAGTTTTAGCTTGATACTATTTTTTCCCACAAAAAAAAACCTAATCCTACCGGACTATTGGTGTCTTCTTCGTATTGATTTATTCATTTCATATTATTTTACTTAGGTTTGATGGGTCGCATTGACAAATTTGACAAACGCTGCCTTGATATGGGTAGTAGATTAAAGTAGATGTTTATTTTTTTTTATTATTTTCATTTGGTTCCAAGTTCAGGACATTCACCGCCGGGTTTCGCTAACAGCTTCTGGTTGTCCAGGCGGTCATCTATCCAAGTACTAAACAGACCCATAGTTGTTAAACTTCGCTGATCAGATAAGAAGCGGTGATTAAGGTTGATATGTGATGCAGGGCAGATATAGGCCTATGTATTATTTTTATATTTTTTATTCTCATTTACATACAATAGTAATGATATTACTAAAGGTATTTATTAGC
>JARUHE010086168.1:0-15154 GCA_031471125.1 Archaeomysis grebnitzkii
TTTTCAAATTTGTTCGTTATCTGATTGGTTAGTTTACCATGCATGATGAAACGAAGTCGTTCACTGGCTGGTGAAAAAGTTCAAAAAATATTTTAATATGTTTCTTGACACATTTCAATGAGTCATTCATTTCGACGCACTCGCGTTCTAGTATATAGTTCTATGGAAGCAACTAATGGAAGATCTTGTAAAGCAGAACGCACTTCGTGAGGAACATTTGTCCCAGCTGAAAACAAGAATGAGAGTAGTTAGAAAAAGTTGCCCATCCTGCAGAAGGAAATATAATATTTGAAGGAAAAATTGAAAAAGTTCGGAAAAGACGCCAAGATGAAAGAGGAAGCTTGTGGCAAGGACAGAGACTACAATTTTATTGAGAATAAGAGCCAGCAATCAGAGTTCTCAAGAAACATAAATTTCAACATGAAATCTGAAAATATTCAACTTCACAAGACAAGTGTTTCTAATGAAGATTTGAAACATTTTAAGCAGAGGAAATATTGTCAACGAAGGATGAAGAACTTTAAGGTGAAACATTTCGTGAGGCAGTAAGAAGCAAAATTGAGAGAATTACAGTGCCAGAGAAAGGTGCACGAAAAAACAGTCGAAGGAGAAGAAGTATAGAGAAAATCCACCCTCAAACACAAAGCTGATTTCCCAAAAGTCTCGACTGTTGTTGATGCCTATAATAAGCATGCAGAGAAGGTGGAATCTATAACAGTAAAAGAAGAAAGAAACTAAAGAAGGAAAATTAAAATTTAGTATCGAAATAAGAAAAACGATGTTTAGTGTAAGGGAAGGACTATGGTAAGCCAGCGAATAATAAAGAAATTCAAGAAAAGGAAAAAATCTGAATTGATTAAGTAGCGGATGGAGAAACGTAAGTCTTGAGAAAAGGAATTGCCAAAGTGAAGACGCAGATTATTTATATTTTTAGTGTTACTAATTTAGATGGTAAACAATGATTTTCTTTCACACCTAAAAGAAAATAAAGGTGAAAGGAGATTGTAGCATCAATACATAGTGTTCTATTATGTATTGATGCTTGGTTCGAATATTAAATCATTAAATAATCATTTAGTAGTAGTTGGCTTCTCTTTAACCCTACAAGGTGAAAAACGTTCATTTTTGGTACTTTTCGATAGTTAAGTGAAAAACAAATTGAAGAACGGTCCTTTTGGGAATTTTTAGATGGTTTTGTGAAAAACAAATTTAAGAACTGTCATTTTGGGCATTTTTCGATGGTTTTGTGAAAAAAGCTGCTGAACGGTCATTTTGGCACTTTTCTATAGATTTGGGAGAAGCAAGCTGAAAAACTGTCATTTTGGGCACTTTTTGATGGTTTTGTTAGAAAAAAGTTGAAACACGTTGAGTTTGGGCACTTTTCAACTATTTTTGTAAGACAAAGGTTGAGAAATTGTCATTTTGGGCCCTTTTCCATGGTTAAGTGAGAAATAAGTTGAGCAACGGTCATTTTGGGTACTTTTTGATGGTTTTGTGAAAAACAAGTTCAAAGAACGGTCCTTTTGAGCATTTTTCTATGGTTTTGTGAGAATCAAGCTGAAAACTGTCATGTTGAGCACCCCTTCGATGGTTTTGTGAGAAACAAGTTGAAAACGTTGAATTTAAGGACTTTTCGACTGTTCTCTAAGAAACAAGTTGAAAAACAGTAATTTTTGATGGTTTGGTGAGAAACAAACTGAAAAACGTTTTTTTTTTAGAACTTTTAGATGGTTTTATTGAAAACAAGTTTAAAAACGGTCATTTTGGGCACTTTTCGATAGTTTTGTGAAAAATAAGCTGAACACGTTGAGTTTGGGCACTTTTCAACTGTTTTGTTAAGAAAAAAGTTGAAAAATTGTCATTTTGGGCACTTTTCGATGATTTTGTGAGAAGCAAGCTGAAAAACTATAATTTTGGGCACTTTTCGATGGTTTTGTGAGAAACAAGTTGAAAACGTTGACTTTGGGCACTTTTCGGTGGTTTTGTGAGAAAGAAGTTGAAACATAATGAAATTCGTTTTTGACTTTGCGGGCATTAATGTTAAGGACTTTTTGAACCTGCTGCCCTCAACTTTTCTTCAATACAATTTTCTGTAACTCTTCAAATAAATCAAAAACTTTAATTTTTAGGTGAAAATTAGGCTATTTCCACAAATTGTTTTATAGCTATAACTCTATAAATATATTTTTTTTTTTAAATTACTTCTGACAATATTTGTTAAATAGTCCTAACAAACAACTTTTGTTCAACAAAATTATTTATAACTTCAAATAAAAAACTTTAAGCTTTGCTCAATTTTTTTCAGAGTCCATAAACCCTGTTTTTGACTATAACTTTTTTAAGGTGGGGTTTTCAAAAAAAATGACTCCTGTCAATTTTGATTGGATAGCCGTAATAAACAACTTTTCATCAATAATTTTTTTTGTAACTCTTCCAACAAAAAACTTTAGGCTTTTGCTCAAATTTTTTTAGAGTTAAAAAATGTTTTTTTTCGCTATAACTCCGTAAATGTTGATTTTTGAAAAAAAAATATTTATAACAATATTGGCTAGAAAGATAAGACAAACAACTTTTGTTTATGGAAGTTCTCTGCAACTCTTAAGATAAAGTTGTTTTAACACTAACTGATTTTCAAGTGCAGACGCCACGGACGACGACGACAACAACGACGACAACGAAGACGACGCCGACGACGACGGAAAAATAAAACCTACATAGAGCTTTTTCCTAACGGAACGCTCGATAAAAATGAGAAAAAAGTTCATTCAAGAGTAGTTTCACATAGTTTTCTGGAGAATTTGTGAAAATAAACAACAATTGTATGATCAGTCCATAAAATAATATCAATACCAATTATAACCAAACAAACTACAGAAATGGGATGGTACCTATGCATTTCACTCAAAACTGGTTTTTGAGGAGCTACAATTATATAAAATTTGGAAAAATCACCCAACCTTACAACGAATCAATTTGATATACAGTTTAAGGTTAAATAGTAAATATTACGAATTGTCTTCGAAAGAGAATATTTAAAGATTTCCTTACATGCAAAAGATTTTTTCCAACACTTTCTTTATGACAGAGCTTGCTTCCTTGAAATGGATCTTGAAAGAAACATATATTAAAACATGAATATATGTCAACCCAAATTATATCAGCCACATACAAAACTCAACATCAACTACATGATTTTGCATAGTGTTTTTTATGTTTTCATATATATTAAAATTTTAAAGCTATACAGCTACATAAAAGTTAACAGTTTAATAATAATAATAATAATAATAATAATAATAAAATAGTATTAACAATAATAGTAATTCCCAATAGAAATTTTCTTTACAAACAAAATTATTTGTTTAAATGCAAATGAAAAATTAACATACTACACTGGCACTACTAAAATTGTTTTGTGAAATACATGTTTATTTATTTAAATATACTTACTATTTTAAGGGTGTTTGTGCACTCTGCCATTTTTCACTAAGCATGGTTAACAAAGATTTTTATTTGAATTTTTAGATAACAGTTTATTTAAAACAAATGAAATTACTGAATAGTAAGTACGTTTTTTAGCAAAATACTTTTTAATAAAAAAAACTTTTTTTAAGAAATACTTTTTTTTAAATAAGATAATGTAATTTTAGGAATGTACGAGTTAACCGACAATTTTATTTGAAAGTACAAAGAAAAGTTTATTTAAAGCAATACAATAACTGTAGATTTAAGGTGGTATTCCTTAAGGATTTTTTTTTACACATAAACCTTATTTATATTTTTAAAATATTAAACATTTTAGGAGTTTGTGAACTCTCCTGTTTTATAATTAAATAGATGGCTAACCGATATTTTTATACGAAAGCTTAGAGGCAAATTTGTGTAAATCAAATTGAAGGTGGAATGCCAAAGGCATATTTTAGGAGTACAGAAACTAATTAATTTTTCATGAGAATCATGAATGATTTATAGATTTTTGTTCGAAAGTTTAAAAAAAAGTGTATTTAAACTATATGAAAGAGAAGTGTTAATATACTTCTCTAGAGATGAGTTATTGTATGTGCCACCAGAACATGCATAATTTGCAAAAGAAATATACAATATAAAATTGTATTCATTAATTACATAAATTAAAAAACTTTTTGAATTTATAGACACAATTTTTAATCCTTAGCACTCGTGCTTTAGTAGTAACTATAATTAGTGCTGGTGGAAATTGTAGTGTAAATTTAATTTGTATTTGGTGAATAAACCTTCTCAAAACACACAGCCATGATAAAATTTATTTGTGATAACTATACAAAATTAACACAACCATTGCCACCTATCAAACAGAGTTTAATTTCAATAAAAACAATTTTTAACTCAAAACCTAAAACTCCAGGTCTACAAATAAATGAACAATGGAATCGAAGACCATACAAACTATTTTAGTGTAATTAAGTAATATTTTTATTTGTATTAGGGATAAACAAATAAAACAAATTTGACAGAAGTCATACAAAGTATATTTTAATATTGATAATTAAATGTTTTATATCCATAAACTATGATTTATAATATTACTAGAAACACGATTTATAAGAAACTCATTCATGAACAATGACCTCACATATGCAAGCGATTGGATATGAGTGTAGGATCTAAATAAGGATACTTGAATGGCCTTTCTTCATTTTTTATCTGAACCTCTTCATGTATATCTTCAAACTTGCGCTTCAACCTAAAATGTAAGATTAATTTTGATGTAAATATTTGTATTATTATTTATCAGCTATAATATAAATGTCTATAAATATTTTATAATAATATTTCATTGGTAAGATTTGGAATTATCTGAAAGCCATGATGTGGGTAGTGTATAGACCACCAAGACCATCGCTTGATTTATACATGCTAAGCCTATACCAGCTTCAAGGAAGCACCAATGTCAGAGGCAAATCTTTAAAGTACACAGCATGCAATGTTGTAAGCAATGAAAAGGTTTTAAGTATGTGTAGAGCTGAAAGCTGTAATTATCCTTATTTTATTATAATAATAGTCACGAGCAGGTTTGTGTGAACATTTGCTTAAGGTATTTAACCATTTTTTTTAGGCAAAAAACGTAAAAACAAAGGTTTTTTAGTTATATTATAAACAAATTTAGCTGTAATTGTAACTTCAAAAAATATCCTAACTTGAGGTTCACAAAAACATTGATTTGTATAAGAAACTATATATGCATAGCATTATTCATTAAAACGTTATAATGAACAACTTCCAATCAATAAACATTGTTGTAGCTATTTTAAAAAATTCAAGTATCACCTTTATTTGCAAACAATGCATAACATTGTTTTCCTTGAAAAAATATCCCGGTCATTGTTGGTCAAAAGAAGACAACAAACTGTTCAAACAAAAACGTTAACCACACTCGACACACTGACATCAACGCCTCAATAGTAATATCTTAAGCTCGGTAAAAACACAAATGAAGACAATTGAAAACTAAGACGTACTTGTTGACGGCTTCTATGTCCTTTGGGTTGAACATAAACTGCATTTCAAATTTTCCCAACTGGGTGTGGCTGGATGATTGGAAGATGACATTGGTCAACATAACATCAATGTAAAAGTCTTTGTCTGGACTAATCTTCTGAATTATATCTTTGTCGGAATAACTTTCCTAAAAGATAAAAAACGAATTAGGATCGTATGAACATGTTCATTAGATTGTGATTACATCACGAGGTGAAATTTAAATCTAACATTTATCTCTAAATTGTTTTTCAAATATGACTTTTGTTTTTGAAAAGTTCTCGTAAGATATTTCAATGATTATTATTACCTTTTTAGTGGGAGGTTTACTACGCAGGAAGCGTGGATAGTTTGGAATAAATCCAAACTTTTCATGTGGCTCAAAGCTTATAGCAGCATGATGAGAAGTTACCAAATGAATTGCATAGGCTAAGAAATCTATCAATTTCTCTTTAGAACTGAATCCTGAAAATATTGTGTATATTTAAATTATTTTGCCATTTTTTATATTGGTTGCCGTCGGCTGCAGCTGCAGATGCGGATTCGTCAAGCCAGAGCTGCGTATCAAGCTCGTTTTACGCAGTTGTGGCGGGTTGGCTGTGGTATAAAATTAATCAGTCGAACATCGTTATGAATACCATCCGTTCATCCCAAGGTTAGTAATTTATTTATAAATGTTTGATTTCAAAATAACTTTGCAATTAAGTGAACTATGTTTTTTTTTATGAAATAAAAATTTCAAAATGATCAAAAACGAACTTGCTCTTTAAAATAAAAATAGAAACATTTTTTGCATCCTGCCAAAAAATCGATCGACTGATCAATTTTATAACACACCAACGCGCCACAGCTGCGTAAAACGAGCTTGATACACAACTCTGGCTTGACGAATCCGCATCCGCAGCTGCAGCCGACCGTAACCATTGTATACAACACATCGCAGGCCAATTGCAGGATAATCATAACATTATGGGTGATTTTACTACCTGGGAAGTTTAGAATGTTGGCTCCATCATTTGATCTACTAGCTCCTAGTAATGATCCCAGATTTTGAATTTCTTCATCATTGAGGACTGCGTCATCATTATCTACGAAAGAACGAATTCATTTGAGTAACAGTGTAACCTACACTAATTATCGAATGATAATTAATCATCTTTGCATACATACTAAGAAATTAAAAGCATTTTCAAACAACCTACAAGATGATTGTTCGATAGTTTAATGAAATATACACAGGATGAAGAAAAAAGTCACCATAGTAGTTGTGTACAACAGTCGAGGTGTATTCCTTGAGGGCGTCGTACATAGGAATGACGTCATCGCGGTAAGGATAATAAGGTAGAAAGTTTGTGTCAAGAATACCGCGCTTTTCGATCTCTTTCGATGGAACGCTGCTCTCCTCGTAATCCCAGGAATCCATTTCCTTGACCATAAACTCAAAGTACTTTTGTTGAAACTCTGGTTTCGGCTCAGTCAACAATTTCTTCTCGAAGTCAATCACTCTTCTATTCGTGAAAGTGGAAAAAAGCCGTCTGCAAAAAATATAGAGATGATCTTTTCAGATTATAAGATTTGGCTTGAACATTTGTATTTAACAGAGCTTCAGATTCTATTCCAAATTTAATAATTGTGTTGCATTGATCTATAAGTCTTACAATTTTATTTGTAAGAACTATTGCACAAATAATAACCAGAAATTTGATGATGCGATCATAAGTTAATTAAACCACTTGAACAAACTCATGTGATATACATATACAAAATACGCCATTATGCTATCATTATTACAGTCATTGAATAGCCGCTATTCAATGACTGTAATAATGATAGCATAATGGCGTATTTTTTCACTTGTATACCACAAAAAATGAATAAGGAAAACGACGACCAAGGAAATTTAAAAAAATGGCTACCAACATTAAAACATTAAAAATACTCATAAAGATTTTTTAAATTTCTTTGGTGAGAGTTTTCATTTTTTATATTGCTTATAGTCCAGCGGCGAAACCATGATTTTTGGCTAAAGTGTGTTTTTTGGTGTATGCAATGTTTTATTGTTTTTTCTAGGTGTTTGATGTCTACTGATAATAAAACAAGAGGGTGCCAAAGTGAGAAAAAAATTTATACACTTGATCCTCCCACATAATTCACCAGTTAGTCTTGCTTATTGACTCACTTGGTATTTATCCGGCGATTTTCTTTCCTTTGTTTCGGCCTCAAAAAAAATCCCTCCCAATATTTACAAGACAATCGGGATTAGTTTCAATAGAAGCGATAGATCAACTTGGTTTGAAACTTACATCTGTCCTCAGCATCTATGGCTATTCTGCTTAGGGTCTCTTCTATGAAACTGGTCACATCATTCAGACCTCCATGTTCTGTTATAAGCGACAATTCTTTCAGCAGTGCACTGCATATGTGCAGACTCATTGCACATCTCATCATTGTAGTTTGCTTCAGTGTGGTTCCAATCAATCCACTAAGGCATTTACCATACCGCATAAAAGTAGTTTCGATGAACATGTCTGACAAGATTCCCTTCTATAGTACAGGGGAGTGATGCATATAATATTGTCCCATAGTATGTCCAGAAGCAAAGAAAAAGAAGTTCATCTGCTAAGCTGGGCACATGTGCAAAGGTCAATCCCATTCACGGTCTGCCCTTATAAGAATCATTATGATAGGCATCACTCACTCGATCAGATTGGCGACCAAAATTATGTTTTTGAACTGAGGGCTGCTTGTGTGTCTAGTCGTTCCATTGGTTCGTCCTGAACAGAATTATTTGAATTTGCCATTGCCTTCGTAACAGTTCTTCCATTACCATTCGCAATGTTCGAACATTTTGTGGGTACTTCTTGCAGACAAAATTTTGGTACTCTTCCCAAGGCAGGTTGCATTATGTGTTCCAAACCACTGTGGCACATGAGTGTCCCCACTGCGTCGACAAAACTCATTAGCATATGCATGCTGCCCAGGCATAGAATTGAATTTTGGAAATATGCACATAAATAGATGGCTTTAGTTGCCGGGAGAAGTAAGTATCTTGAGAGCTGGTACTGTATGTGTTGCTTCTTGCGCTGGCATTGAGTTTTTTTTTTGATTCAGTATTACCCTTGTTGGGGATTGTTAGAGAAATTTTATTTCTTATCTAGCAGATGAAAGATTTTCATCTGTTTGGACCTGGGCGCGGAAGAGAACAAGAGAATCTGTTGATCTCAAGCCATTAAAAGAAGGTATGGTGACATCGAAGTTGTTAGCCACAGCTTGTACGAGACCGGTCTTCCTGTTGAATATCCCCCAGAGTTTGATTTTCTGGAGAGCAGCATGAGCAGCAGAAGCCTTGAGTCTAGTCCTCGTCATGTCATTCGTGCTTTCATCTTTCATCAACAGACTTAGAGAAATTTGCAATGTAGCTGCTAAGGGATTCACGGTGCTGTTGATAGCATGACCGATGAGATAAGCCTGCATTGTGTCCCGTAATTTTAGTGAGATCTATGAGAGCAGATTAAGGAAGGTTGGGCTGAAACTATCACCAATTATGTCATCACTTCTTTCTGTCGCATAACTGTTCAAGTCAGGAACAAGTTGTGTTGTCTCCTTTACTATTCTTTACAGATGTTCAAATCATCCGGTCTATATAACCTGGTATCATCTTAAGTAGATGAAAAGTTTTGCTCTGGAACACAAGAATGCTGGGAATCCCAACTTTGCAGCGGACTAAGTCTGACCCAAAATGTGTTGAAAAGGTGCTTAATAAATACGCTTCGTTTCAGCTTAATTATCTCAATAAATGTGTACTTATATGTTGTATACCAGATACATTTTGGGTCATTGCTGAGTTCACGGATGACCTTTATAAAGGCTCAATCTGTCCATTCATATATGTGATATTCTTATTTCTGTTGAAAATACATCCTTCCTCTCGAGCCCATGAGTTTTTCCATACAGTACCTTGCACCCTTGTCCTGACTTGCTGCACAAGTACACCCACTCGACTGGAACATACCTCCAGAATGGAAAAATTTGAGGTCTTCTTGCTTAGCCCTCTTTCAGCAGTCCTGCAATGGACTACTGCTTTTGAACACAGCCTAGGTTTTTGTCTGCTAGTTATCAAGCTGAAAGTTTAAATATAGATTCATATGCACAAAAAACTTTGTATGCAATTTTTCCGACATTGTAAGGCGTAGGATGTTTCCATATTAAAATATTTGTGGTAAACATTTTTATTTTGCATTGTCTTGATATCAAGAAGATATAATTACTACAATATTGTACTGTTTTAATTTATTTCACATAAACAAATACATTTCACTTAATTGAATCTTTTTTCAAAGATATTTTCAAATCAAATGCCTATTAATAAATTAGTTAAATTAGTCTGCGTAAGGGATGAGGTGTGTCAGATAATAGTGGCTGATGACTGCGCAATGCTTCACAATTTTGCACAGTATTGCGCAAAGACATACACGCGTCAACCACAACCATTAATGATTGTATTTTATGTTACAGAATGTTATGAAATGAAATGTTACAAAATACATTCCCATTTATTTCACTGTTTCTAAACTCTACGGATTCTCACCGATCATATCATGAAATACGTGAAAAACAAATAAAAATCCATAAAATGTGATATAAAGAGTATTATTCTGTCCCAGAATGATTTTATCATGTATTTTTATATACTATATAGTAACACGATGTAAATAGTGCAGCTAATCTACACATAGGTACTAATAATTCATAAAAATATACATCAGACAAATCGACAAATTTACGATAATTGCTCGAAAACGTTCCCATTTTCAAATGTCAATAAAAAAATTTCCCCAAAGGTTACAAAGTGGCATCCTCTTGATTTGAGATCAGTATACATATGAGTTACATAAACTGCAATAAAACATTGTATATACTAAAAAACACGGTTCATCAAGATTCTGCTGGACTATTAAGACCATTTTGACAAATACTATCATGAGTATTTTCTAAAATCAACATTTACTTAGTTCTTTCCATAAAATAAAATTTTCAACTTTTTGCTGAAAAAATTACAATTTTTTTTGACAAAATTTAGTTCTACATTAAAACTTTAATTTGATTTCAACTCAAATTTACAAAAAAGTTGATTGAAAAACGTTTTGGTAAATTGTTTTGTTGAAAAAATCTAAGTTGAATACCCAAGTTAAAAAATGTCTAATATTTTAATTACTTTTTTTGTCTGACTAAATTTTTTCGTTGAACAAAAGTTTAAAAAAAAATCTATATGAAAACTAACCTTAGGGATATCCCACAGGTAATAGCCAAAATCATTTTTTCAAAACCAGCCAGCTATAGTCTCTTTCAAATTAGGCAAATTCTTCTTAGGCCCCTTAGAAATTAGCCAAGAATTAGCGGCTATTAGCCATTGAAATGCTACCAGGGACACATACCCACATACAGAAAGACACATGTATACAAACACATGCAAGCACGCTCATACTCACGCACGCACCAACAAGCGCGCATACATATACACACATCCATACACACACATATACACACTCACATGCACAAAACCCCAAACTCATACAATCACACATATACACATACACATGCACGCACGGCTGAACACACGTACACACACACTCGCATACGAACGCACGTACATACGCACATTCATGTACATACATCTATATTCACACACACACGTGTATACACACACACATAAACACATACATATACACATACACACACACACACACACACACTCCTACACACACACGCACACACACACACACACACACATACACTCACACATACACACACACGCACGCACACACGCACACACAGACACACACACACACACACACACACATACGCACGCACATGCCCATGATAATAAAATGATTATGTATAGCTACAACAAGTGTGTACATCAAATACTTTTTTAAAACAAAACAATGTAAACATATCGTAACTGTTATGACCCCCACTAAACTTACAGATAATTAGAAAAAGTTGAAAACTTTGAAAATAATTTATTAAAACTTGCCGACTATTCCAAATAAAACTACAAAAGCTATACAAAAGTGCTTGGAAAACAGACATATGAGAAACATTTCTACTTAGTAGTAAACAACAAACTGTCTTACTATCTTAATGACACATTTACAAGGAAAATACAATGAAAAAATATTAATGGTTTCGAATGATTTTTTATTACACGTCCTTGGTTCAGAGGAATTTTGTTGTGATACTGAGCTCTTCTATTTTTTCCATCGCCTTTCGTTTTCTTCAACTTTTACCGAAAGTTCCAATCATTTTTGTTGAAAGTTCTATTAAATAGTACAACGTGGAAAACAAAAATAGGAAAGTGAAGTTATTAAAACTTATTAGCCATTGCGTTATATTTTTTTAGCCGGTTAGCTCTTTTAAAATATTGTATTTATGAAGAGTATTATTAAACTTTGTAATAACTTGGTTTCATTATTTAATTATATGTTTTTTGTTTTATGTTTAAGTTTGATTAATGCAAAAGGTTTTATAACCTTGTTTCAAAGATTTATTTAATTATTACCTTTAACTTTCAGTGGAGACGTACTGTAGCTCACGTCTCGATATGAATTACTTTTGTTTGATGTTGTTATTAGAATGACGGATTTGGCATCTTGTATTTTTTTTAAATAAATTAAATATTTATTTTGTTTATTTAGAGCAATGGTCATTGAACATAAGGGAACAATGTATGCATTGGAACAATATATCTTTAACAAATGTTTCTTTCTAAAACTTGAGTTTATTGTAATACCTAGGATTGTATGGTGCTTATCAACTTATATACTCTGGTAAATTAGAGTAAACATTTCGGTATTTATGGTTATAGAGCAATGAACATTAAACATAAGTGAAAAATATATGCATTATGGATGATATGTCGTAAACAAATGTGTGTTTCTAAAACTTGAGTTTATTGTAATACCTAGGATTTTATGGTACTTATCAATTTATATATTCTAGTAATTTAGAGTAAACATTTTTATACTTAAGGTTTTAGAACAATGAACATTAAACATATATGAAAAACATATGCATTAAGAACAATATTTCGTAAAAAACTTTTTTTTTATAAAACTTGAATTTGTTGTAATAGCTAGGTTTGTATTGCGTTTATCGACCTATTGATTTTAGAACAAAGAGTTTTAGATGTCTTCACTATAAACCCGCAGGGTTTGATTCTGGACTACTTTGTATGTATGCGTTATAAACAGATGACCACTCAACTTTATCCATCTAGACACCATGCAATAGTTGTATCCACTGTTTTAAGTAATCAGTCATGTATACACTGCTGCCGTATATTTTTATTTTCGTTGTTAATAATAATAATAATAACAATTACAACTTTTATATAGTGCCGCACTATGCAATGAATACTCTTCAGCGCTCCATATATTTAGGCCTTATTACTATTACCCACATTAAGTGATGTGTACCCTACGGATGTGCAGCCGACATATGGCTCTTCCTTCAAGCCGGGGTAAGCTTAGCATATGAGATTTTAAGAGAATGCAACCACGTTCAAATTCTCAATGAAATAGTCTTAGAGCGGACTCGAACCGGCACCAATGAGATTTGCTTATGCAGCAGTAATCTCCAGGCAGCGTTCGTATCCTGCTCAATACTAAATGGTGATTACACATAGGGTTCTTAAATATACATAGTTCATAAGATATTGCTATGGTCGAACAAATGCATATTATTTGAATATTTATCAAAAAGACTCAACAATCCAAAATATGATTTTTTAAAACAATAATTTACATAAATTGATGAAACTTAGAAGTGAATATTAATCAAAACAAGTAAGAAATATAAATTACTATAGAACCTAATAGCAGGTGTTTAGTTTCAAACATTACCTTAAGCGTAATAAGAATAATAATAATACTAATACAAATAATAAAAACAATAATATTATTATTAATAACAATAATAACAATATATTTGTTCATAACATTATGCTACTATAATTTAAGAAAAACAAAGTTGTTGCTAACATGATATGTTTGATTGTTTATAACTAATTATAACATTTAGTTTTTGAAAAAAAAACTATGAAAGATCAAAAACAATAAAAAACATGTGCATGCACGATTTAATCCCCTTTTAAACAAACATAAAGTTATGAATAAAATAAAATATCTAAACATTTATTTAATTAATTTTATATAAAGAGGAGTTTTATGAATCTTATACAAAAATAAAAACAAAATCCAAACAAAAGATTGATATTAAATTTGTTTTTTATTCAACTCTGAATATTTTTTGAACTAAATGAATATTATTGTTAGCGTTGATGACTTCTGAAATTGCTTCACATTTTTACAAGTTTATGTCTAAAATACACAAACAGTTTTTACAGATGTCGTCCAGCTCTATAGAAAACCAATATCGAGGAGTTAATTTTTCTTTCTTTCATTCAATAAATTTATTGATTTTGAATAACAATCCAAACAGATGCAATGTTTTAAATCTTAGGGTAATTCTATTTGTTTAAGTTTATATTTAGTACTAATATTTAAGCTGTACGTAAAATCAGTTAGCTATTCATTATTTACGTAGGTAAAATTTGTAAGTTATTACAGAACGTCCCCTTAATTAACAGGGGATACGTTCCAAACAAAATGGTTAGGTACGGGGTTGCGTTAAGTGGCATGTTAGACAACAAAATAGTTAAATTTGTCTTTCTATTTTATGAGTGCCTACTGGAATTACCAGACAAAGTACTATCAAAAAATAATGAAAACAAGGCTAGTGAAATTCCTGGAGAACAACAAGTACAATGTTAGGCAATATGGATTTAGGAAAAACAAATCCACATTGGAAGCAACTGCGTTGTGCATGAAAAACAGAAGAGTCCATGTCGTACTTAGAGATGTGACAAAATAATTCGACAAGGTATAGCACATAGGTCTATCCGGAAAACTGACTAGATTATACCTCCTAATATACACATACAAAATGCTAACACCAAATGTGAGACTACACAAAAGAGCAAGATAAATCTGGGAATCAATGAACCCAGAAGTGCACCCTATCGCAAGGATACTCAATCTCAATATGGGGGGGGGACATGCTTGGTTCCAGTCAAGCCTGAAAGCTATCCAAACCGAACAAGCACCTATCTACAGAAGCTAATTTAGAAGACAGCGAGATGAATACAGAATGAAGAATGAAGAAGGAATGAAGAAATATGAATAACAACAAACAACATAAACAAAAGACAAGAGTAAATAATTATTAGGTAGAAAGTAAAAGAAGAAGAACCAAAAGAAGAAGAAACAAGAGAAGAAAAACTAAGAACACAGCAGAATAGATCCAACGGTAAAAAAAAGACCCAGGGCCCAACAAACAGAAGATGATGGGGTAACGTGAGCAAACTTCAGTGTGAAATGTCGTGTGGTAGGCGCATATCAAAAACTATAGAAAAGACACTAGGGGTTCATCCCCACAATGAACGCCTCCAAAATAGGGTTGCTTTTAACCTTCTACGTTTTGTTATCCCCTTCTCTCCAATTATATTTATGTTTTCTCTTTATGGTAGTAATACCTGTTATCAATGAATGAATTGTGACTATATTAAATTTGTAAA
>JARUHE010086279.1:0-15152 GCA_031471125.1 Archaeomysis grebnitzkii
AAGACAAACAACTTTTGTTTATGGAAGTTCTCTGTAACTCTTAAAATAAAGTTGTTTAACACTAATTGATTTTCATTTGCAGACAACGATGACGACGGAAAATTAAAACCTATATAGAGCTTTTTCCTAACGGAATGCTCAATTAAAACTAACATAAATATATAGTTTGAATAAGGAGTCTATACTTTTATTCTTCAGTAAAAAAGAAATTCAGATTTAAGCTTTTTAAATTTGGAGAATGTCTGAAAGAAGTGTTACACGAAACCATACAACAACTGACATATATGAAATTTACGATATCAGCAGCGAGAGTTTGATTTCAAAAGAAACACTAACTCAGTCAAATATGATGAACAGCTTTTAAAATCAGTGATTGAATTAATTTCTTGTAATATATAAAATTGTATTATGATCAAGTATTATTCAGTGTGTAGGCTAAAACAAAAAAAATTAAATGCGTCAGGTTTCTAAAAACTAGGAAAAATCAGGGTTTTCTTCATTTTGTTTAATTTTGAGGTTTTAAGCCAATGTATCCATAATTTACTACCTTTCTTGGCAATCTTGTCGAAAGACAGGATTGAAGTGTTCTTTCAGCACAGTTTATATAAATGAGAAAATGAATTCTCAGGCGCAATTGCGCATGATAACAAATAATTAAAAAGTAAATAAAATAAAGAGAAAGTTTTATAAAAAAAAAATGGAATAGAGACGTACAACCTCCTCTTACAAAGTACACACATCGACTGACGTCCGTCTTGGAATTCAGAAGTAAGAAGTTCGTAGGGTAAAAAATTAATGGAAATCCGTGTATTTAAGCAAATTTTAACATTATCATGACCCACCAAACCAAACCTAACGTGA
The DNA here is from genome assembly GCA_031471125.1 of Archaeomysis grebnitzkii. NCBI lineage: Eukaryota > Metazoa > Arthropoda > Malacostraca > Mysida > Mysidae > Archaeomysis > Archaeomysis grebnitzkii. The sequence goes on from JARUHE010086279.1 coordinate 862, forward strand.
CTTTGCTCCTAAAATGGTTTTCGGTGGCCAAAAACACCTATAAATATAAACATATGTACTATTGGATAAATTTAGTTTTAGTTTTGCACTTTGCAAAATCTAGCAACTTTTTAAAAATGTGGGGTATATTTTTGTTTACTAGCAACATAGGTCTGGCTCATTACATATTTATATGGCAAATGTTGTAAAAACACAACCCGTTTTTTGACAATACTGCCCCATCTCCTATGACAAGCCAATCATGAAAAATTCATAATTATATACTTAAACTTTATAATTTGTCAGTGAGCAGCATTAAAACGACCTCATCGCTAAGCAGGCGTGTGTGAAATGATCCCTTTAAGGGTTTTAGGCTACCTAGGTTTGTTTGAACCTGATTTCTAATTAATTCGTTTAGCGGCAATTATGTCAAATATAAATATTGTTGTTTTCATATTTCAATAGTAAATAGATCAAAGTTGACTATTAATTATTTTAATTGCCTGATTTATCCTTAAATTTTAATTAAAATAGATTTAAATGTTCCATAATCTTAATTTATGCGACAAACCTTAATACTGAAGGTCGCAAACAAAAATTTTGTTATCATTCAATTCCTTATTTAAATCATTGAAACAATATAATAGATCAAACAAAAATATGATTTACCTATACATAAAAACACGTAGTCTTTGAATATGAAATGTTTTAAGCTGACAAACTCGTTTAACATTTAAAAATTATAAATCAAATAAAACACTTACCAAATTTATGCAACCGCCATTTGTAATGACGTGATAATTGGTTTCATCAACAGTCGACAGGTGGCGTAATGGTGCGAATTTTCAAAAATTTCTTCTTCTTGATGTTTGCACATCACAAAAGTTACGTTTTTGCTCTAATCGGTTTATTTTTATTTCGTGAACACGCCGTTATGTTAACATTGATTTGAGCAGAAGAAGAATTGCTCTTGCTCTTTAGTGACCTAGTGAAGGTGATCCTTCCATTCCGTTTATTATAATTTATATTTGTTAAGTTTTTAAATAGCATAGGGTGTGATTAAGTGTTTTAAGGTATTTTGTTTAAATAAATGGAAACAGTAAATGCGTCAGGTTTCACACAATTTAAGTGTAATTACATACTGCCGGTACGTCGCATCGCACGCTGTATGAAAACTGCAGTATTTAAGGAAATTTAAGCATCGTGTCCCACCAAACAAAACCCAACTTGAATTTGCTCTTCAAATAGTTTTCGGTGGCCAAAAACACCTATTAGAACCAATATACCAATTAAAACCAGTAGTTCTTCTTCTAATTCAGGGAATCTTAAGAAATTTTGATAAGTTGAGTTCTTTAGCATAGCATACCAATGAAATAAATATAAGTGTTTAATACATTTATTAGACAGTTGATTTTAATGAAATACTATTTATAAGTAAATCTATATATTCAACTGAAGAAAATCAAACTACCTTAAATATATTTTTTACAAAATTGAATCTTTAGCATTCTATTTTGGAAAATTAATTCAGTGAGTTCTTGAAATAATTGATCTTATTTGGCACATTGGCTGGTACGTTTGTCAATTGTAAACATCAACTGAAACGTCAGTGATACACTTCCATTACAGGTTATAACTACTTTTGTATTGTTTTGTTTTAATAATTTTTGTCAAGGATGATCATATTCACCCCATATTTCTACTTTCCAAATATTTGCCAATTGCTTTTCAAAATAAATGCCTATATAAAGGTACCAGTTCAGAACCGGCGGTTTTGCCTATCTCAGTCATAGGCTACTTAAAATCCAACTTGAAAATATAAACCTTGTTTAAAGAACTTTGAGAAAAGGACAACAAAAAAATGCCAACTTAGGGCACCCTTATTTAAATATAATCATTTAATTTAGCTCACTGCTCAAAACAAACTATTGTTATAACTCTATATAATGATAAACCAACTATAGCTACTTGCTTAATTGACATCACCATTTTATGAAAAATTAAAAAACCTATATAATGGCTTTATCACCACAAAATATTTAATAAGAACATCAAAATACCATGATCATGTTATGTATGATAACATTTCATTTTTAAGATCTATGGAAAACTTATGTTTTTGGTCTAAAATATAAATTTACATCTTTAGATCAACTTACATCTTGAAACTTCTACAGCCAAATGATGAAAACTTTACATACAAAATATAAACACAAACTTTCTGGCAACTTTGTTCAGAAAATTGTTCTCCAACCTTAGTTTAAGCATGAAAGAAAATCTTGAGACACGACATTATGCATTTCAAATAATCCTATAGAAATGTTTTTGTGTCATTGGAAAAAGAACCGTTCTCTCATTTGTCAGACATTTTTTTAAAAAAAATCTTTAGTAATTAAATAAATATAAATTTTTACATACAAGACATTGATGAATGCAAAAGTTTTGAGATAATCATGAACCTCATAATTTAACATTTTTTAAATAGTAAAAAACAATTTACACTTATATTACTTACTGTATTAGAATCTACAAAACATAGAGATTATGAAAGCATGTTTTTATTTGTGAAAATACAGTTATTTGTATTTTTAAAATAATTTTAAAGTTAGTTTCTGACATGACAGGAAAAAAATTCTTTTTTTGACGGGTGTGAAAATATGGAACATATCCTTTCACAGCACAAGCGGCCGTTAGAAATTTTAAAGCTATCGCTAGTGAAGTTAGAAAACTCGCTAAATATAGGGGCAGTGATCAGTTCTTATAAATATACAAGATTTAGTCTGTTTTCTTTTTTCCTATTGTTAAAATTTGTTCATATGAAAATAACAAGAAATAGACTTAAACACCTTATTTCTTACATTTTCGTTATGTTGATTAATTGCATGTATATTCATGATGCTTTTTTGCTGTTCAATCGACAAATGTAACTTAATATGATTTTCCATAGTATTGTATCTTATTCTTTAATTTTTTTATTGGAGCGAAATTTTATCTAATAGGTCACATTCTTATAATAGTTTTATTATAACCTATGTGTTTATAAAATCTTGTTAGATGTAGACAACACCATCCTGGGAGGTAGCCATGAATGACACACTTGTGTCATTACGGTGATAGCGATAGATAGTCTTTTGTTGGTTAGCCTATCTAGCTGGAAAATTAAGTAAGATCCACGTACATGCATGCTATACCACTGCTGACTATTAGTAGAGTTGGCGTTGGCTGTACCGTTGTTTGTGTCTAGTATCACAGATACCAAGTATGAAAACCTATAGCCACACATTTTTCACCTAGACATAGCTAAGAAAATGCTAACTCTACTGTATTACAGGTCTTTCACATCCCTATTACACAATACATTCTCGACCATCTTTTCTTGATAAGGGATTAACTTTCTTGTCGTTTGATCAGTTAAGATAATTGATCTATGATCAAACAAGTCGATCAGGGGTGAAGAAAAATTAGTTCGATACCACAATAATGGTTGGTATCTATGTTGCGAGTTGTGTTTCCAATGATTTTTGTAATAGTCAAATTTCATGCTGGTAAGTAAGAGGCCTGTAGTAGAGTCAGGGTCGGTTAAGCTAAGCTAGAAACAGGTACAATTGTTACGGTTGGATGCAGATGTAGAGGCGTATTTTTATAGTCAAATCTACAAATTCGTCAATTTACAGATGCATTACGCATCCGTGAATCGTTTACTGTGTGGTATACATTTTATCAGTAATTCGATATTTTGGCAGAATGCCAAAAAATATTTTTCTTTTGTAAAGTGTATATTTGTTTTTGATCGTATTCAAGTTTTTATTTCATAAAAAATAAATATATTTCACATAATCACAAAGTTCTTTTGGAATAAAACAACTATAAATAAATCATTAACCTTGGAATGAACGCATGGTTTCATAAAAATCATCGTCACTGATAAAGTTCATACCACACAGTAAACAATTCACGGATGCATAACGCATCTATAAATCGACAAATTTGTAGAATTTACTGACTAGAAAAATATGCATCCGCATCCGACCGTAACTATTCTTTTTACTGAATCGTGTATTACAGCGTTTTGTGTCGGGTAGGCTTGTTTCGAACAACGGCTAGAAACGCCACAACGCAGCTGCATTCGTCAACCGGAGCCAATTTCTTAGCGATGCTAGATGCAATCTCGATAGTTGGATCTCTCATCTTATGTATATATTGGCATTGTTCCTAGAATATTGTGCTTTTTTTTAAAGTAAAGTGTTAACCGAATCAATATTGAAAATATTTCAAAGGTGCCAGCTGAGCCACTGGTGATTTCTTCTTCTCTGACTGCACATAATTAGACAGTGGTTATGGTCGGATGCACATGCAAAATGGTTTTTACATGCAGGATCAATATAAAACATGTTTTTCCATGCATATCGTGCATGAGTGAATCGTTTACTGTGTATGCAAAAACATGTTTTACATCGATCCTGCATGTAAAAACCACTTTCCATGTGCATAATAACCGTAACCAATGTGGTACTGTCTCCAATTATTGTTTTATAACATGATATCATAACTACAATCTTGTATTATCTTTTTGGTGAATAGTATGGTGTACTGTTACATATTATGAAAATGACGAATAACCTCTAGAACAAGGCTTAGACCCAATCCCATATAACAGGACAAACATCAATAAACAAGTTATTACGCATTGTTTGTCGCTACTTAAAGTCTAAATGGATCGAAAATAGTACAAAAGAGGTGACCCACATTAAATTAGCATAGAGCTTACTTCACTAGTGGAAAAGAAGTTTAGACAGTTAGGACTTGTATCCTCTGGTTACTTCTTCAATAGACACCTGCTCCTGCATTTGGCTCATGTGACATAAAATAAACTTACCTGGTGGAAGAGATGGAGGTACATGGCAGGAGGTTGGTAGGAATACCAAAGAAGGCCTGGAAAGCAATAGTGCAAGAATATATAAGATTACTTTGGCTGACAGCGGATATAATGGAGAGGAGATTAGAGTGAGTGGGTTCAAAGCATCACATGTTTAACCCCGGCCAGGACAAGAGTACTACGATAATCAATGGTGATATGAAAGGATATGTAAAACTGCAATGGATAAGTTATAATTTATTAACAAACAAGCAAGTTTTACTGACATTTCAGCAATGTGTTCTGACTGAGGATATGTTGCTGGAATGGCAAGGCTAGTGGTTGAAGGTCCTATGGTTTCAACATGGCTGACATAACTGAAAATAGAAAAGAGGTATTAGAATGGTCAACAATAATAAATGCAATAGTAATAAGTTTTATATGGTAAACAAAGTTACATGACTTATTTCCCTGGATAACATTTGACATTAACTTACTTTCGGAGAATATAAAAAATGTCTCCATTTGATGCACTGTGCCCGGCTGACATCATATTTTACTTGGGCTACATAAACCAGTATTTAAGTAAATTTTGGCATTATCATGACCCACCAAACAAAACGTAACCTGAGTTTGCTCCTCAAATGGTTTTCGGTGGCTAAAAAACACTTTGAGGAGCAAAGTTAGGTTAGGTTTTGTTTGGTGGGTCACAATAATGCTAAAATTTGCTTAACCAATGGTCTATGTAGCCTAAGTAAAAATATGACGTCAGCCGGGCATGATGTCATAACTGTTGTACATATGAAATAACATTAAACATAAAGAGAGTAAGTAAAATTAAAATGGACTAAGTACCTTCTAAATAACAGAAATATGTATGTTAGATAACAAAAACGGTGTAAATACCTTCAAAATAACGAAAACATCTATGTAAGTACATTTAAAATAACCAAAAAAAAGCAGCCTAAGTACCTTAAGTTAGCATTAAATTGATAATCTAGTACTAAAACTATTGTTTACCACATATATCTAGAAATATCTATAGATTATTAGGGAAATTTCAGACAATGCGCAAAGTAAGTACTGCACTTTAGTATATACCCGCACAACAGAGGTGAAGGAACTCGAGTAGAAGAATACCCAAAACCCAACCTAACTTTGCTACTAAAATGGTTTTCGGTGGCCAAAAACACCTATAAATATATGTACTATTGGATAAATTTGGTTTTAACATTGCAAAATCTAGCCACCTTTATAAACATGGGGTATTTGTTTGTTTACTAGCAACATAGGTCTGGCTCATAACATGTTTGTATGGAAGATATGTTCAACCTACGACTTTGTATGGAAGAAATGTTCAACCTATGGGCCATAATAATTCCTTTAATGTCTTTTCAATTCCCAGTGTCCTAATAAAGATTGTTGTCCATATGGATCCCAGATCCTCCAGAGTGTAATCACTTATTGAATAAAAGTAAATTAAACATGTCCTTTCAAACCCGCCCTCAGTTACCAACTGATTGGTTCAGTGCCATTGGTAGTTCTGAACATTATATGCAACCCACTCTTATAGTGTGTCCCTTAAGGTTCGGGATCATATACCATAAAAATTGCCTCTTACATTGCACAATTCATATCCCCAGTCTAATCTACTTTTGTAAGACCTTTCAGGTCATGGTGTTCTATTGTCTAGATGTATCCCTGTTCTGGGTAAACTTATCAGGAGACCGATAGGTCCATTAAAGAGATCTGAATGCTTAAACAAGTGAAAGTCTCTCAATAAATAAGTTCTTTCCTGTCCCTTACCAAATTTTGCTCCTGGATAGAAAATGGGTGCTGAATTACTTATGGTGCAGTACTGGGCTAATGGGCTTTACCCAAAATCAAATTAATCAATCTTTGAGAGAAGCCTTTTGACTTGCTTGACAGCACCATGTCAAACAAAAGGTCAGTTGAGAAAGACATCCCATACCCCAACTTCCGAATTAGCTGATAGCTCCGAAAATCAAGTTTCTCAAATATTCTTTCTGGTTATGGAGGGAACCATTAGAAAATTCTTCTCATCGAAGTGTATGTGCCGGTACCGATCCAATCGGTAGAATCTACAAGCAATGGCATCACTGTATGTCAAATATAGCTTCCTTGATTTGGAGAGTGGTGTCAGTTAAGGCCAAATGGTAAGATAGCCAGGTTAGGATCGCAGTCATCAGAGGTCCTCAAATTAGCATGTGTGGCAATGAGCGTTTTCCTTCTCGCAGGATTTAGAAAGCTTATTAATTTGCCAAAAGGTTTCCTATGTAAAATATGTAAATACTGTTCAATAAAATGAGGAGGTATTAATAACATTAAAAAAATCATATTCTACCAGCGAAAATAATTGCATCTATGCGATTTACTTATGTTATATCTTTGAGTTATATGCGGTGGTGCTGGGAAAGAATCGTTGGTAAATAAAAAAAAATTATTAAATATATTTAGAATCGGATGTACTCTGTGCCAAATTCTACTATTATTTCTTTGTTAAACTCCTCAATTCCATAAATTAAGTTTAGGCTATACCCTGACAGCAAAGCAGAGCTGGACCAAATCAGTCCTAGGCTCTGGGCCAAATCAACACGAGGTTGACCCATGATTTCCTCCTTTGCTCGGGAGCAGCTCATGTTCCACCCTTTTGCCCGACCTGCAACTGTGTGCTGACTGTCCAGCATATTTTAACTACCTGTGTGGCCTACTCTGGTGAGAGAGTACGGCTTGGCTTGGCCAGCCTTCCTCTTGTGAATATTTTAAATGACAATGTCCCAATTTGTGAATTGGTTGAGTTTTTAAAGTCTGCTGGGCTGTTTTATCGGCTTTGATTAACGCTGTTTTAATCCATTTTATGTTATTTAGTTACAGTATCTTTGTTTGAAAGTGCTGAATACCCTCCGGGTGCAGCACTGGGCATTGGCCCCTTTATTTATATAATCAATCAATCAATCTGGGCCAAATCAGCAAAATGGATATGTAAATAATAAGAATAAAAACTTGTATGATCTTATTTACACTAACATATAAATAGTTTATAGATTCAACACCAGTGGTATCCTATTGAGCCTCACCTCTGACCAAGACCTGTTTGCCAGTGCTATGGGTCTCTGGCAGCCATAGAAACAAACTGATCTAGGTTAGATCTGTTTTCTCGTGCTCTGGTATGCTATAGTGAAAATAGATCTAGGCCAAATGTTGTTGCTGTCTGGGATATTATATATTTATGTCTCACTTTTTAAAATTAAAATAGAATCACTGCTCAATCTACAAGTGCAAAACTTATATCTAATTACAACAATTGGACCAGGTACAAATTTATAAACAATACAATAAACCTGTGGCGGCTCGTAATTTTTTTAGCTCGGCATGCAGTGAGCTTTAAATCAATAAAAGCCGGTCATATTGTTTATGGCACTATTTTGAATTGCAGATAACTAATTACTTTGAACTAGTACTATAGTAAGATAATGACAAAATAATAATTATAACAAACACCTTATAATGCAAATTTGGCTCTCCTTGATCTTGTGCAAATTTCTTCAGTCACATTATTGTAAAAGTGTTCTCGATTTTACATTTCTTTAAGAAAGCCTTTTCAATAGACATTACAGACAAATATGACAACTTTTCTTGCCCTCGAGAATTTCATAGGAAGGTTTTTATCCGTTTTAGTGCTGAAAAAGATTGTTCGACAGACAAAGTTGTGACTGGCACTACATTTACACCAATATAAAATTGATCGAAATTTGCCTTTTTACAAATGGGAAAAACGATAGCGATAGCTTAAAATGTGACTAAATTTTTATTTTTAATAAATAAAACACCACCAAACTACCTATCATATATCTCATCACCAGAAAGCTTATCTTGCAATATTTGGTAGTTCATACAGACAACTACCTGTCATATATCTCATCACCAGAAAGCTTATCTTGCAATATTTGGTAGTTCATACAGACAGCTGTGGTGCATTCAGAGCTGAAAGCGATTATCGAACCGATTATTTAGGATGCAAAAATACTTTTGGTCTTCATGATTAAATGAATATTTGAAAACAACAATACAATAAATTATCTTAATTCATTAAATGCCAAAGCAGTGAAAATCCCAAAGCAGTGAAAATCCCGAGCAATGGCTATGAAGTACATGAATTATAAATTTTTTTAATCTTTATCCTTAGAGGTGAAGGTAAATATTAGTTTTGTTAATTTACAATTTTTTCTTGAATTATAACTTTGCTTAAAAATAAACAAGTTTCTATAGATTTTTTCCTTAAAAATGATCTTTTAATGAACTTAAAAAATATTTCGCTATTTTTATAAGAGGAAGACAATTGTTAAAGTTTTTTTTTTGACATTTTTTTACAAGTTCAATTAATCTATAACCTAGGTTTTTGTCTTTCACTGAAACCATTTGTTGCCTCTGGTTGATGGATGCCCTATTATATTCAAAAATTTTAATGTAAAAAGTATATATTTTTTCGTATGGCTAACATTGAAAATTGTCTTCGAAAAATCATAAAACAATTTAAAAATTAATGAATTCAATATTAATCAGCTAGACTATTCGTATTAAATTTAAGTTTATTGAAACTTTGCTTTAGTCTTAAGCAAGTATGAACCTTTGATGTATTTTTTAAATCATTCCATTTTTTCAGGATGAAATTCTTAAAGCGGCTGTTATGAAATATGGCAAAAACCAGTGGTCACGTATCGCTTCTCTACTACATCGGAAGTCGGCTAAACAATGCAAAGCCAGGTGGTTCGAATGGCTTGATCCGAGCATCAAAAAGACAGAGTGGAGTCGAGATGAAGATGAGAGATTGCTCCACTTGGCCAAGCTTATGCCAACACAATGGAGAACTATTGCACCTATTATTGGTAGAACAGCTGCACAGTGCCTAGAGCGATATGAATATCTATTGTAAGTGTTCATGTTTTGTGTCCTTCAGTCATAATTCTAGCTGCTGAAAAACAATTTGTATAGTTAAATAGGTTTATTAATAATATATGAACTATCTCAGGTGTTTGCTTCCTATACTTACTTCAAAAATGTTTTATTATTGTTTGAAATAATGGAAAAAATATCATTTCTTTTTCAATACAATTTATGAAAGTTGATTGAGTTGTATAGTATCATTAATTTCAGTTAACCATAACTAATTAAAATCATCACATATCAAGTACTAAATGTGGATGGAAATGTTGTTTTACTTTTCTTCATTCTAAAAGTTTAATTTTTTAAAGGGATCAAGCTCAAAAAGGTGATGATGAAGAAAATGTTGATGACCCGAGAAAGCTGAAACCTGGAGAAATCGATCCCAATCCAGAAACTAAGCCAGCAAGGCCAGATCCAAAGGACATGGATGAAGATGAGTTGGAAATGCTGTCAGAAGCTCGTGCCAGGCTTGCAAATACTCAAGGAAAGAAAGCAAAGCGAAAAGTAAGTTTTAAAATGTATGACATCATAGTATGTAAAATTGAAAAAATATATTTTTGAATAAAGATGTGCATTTGAATAATGTGACGTTCCCTGTTTTCTAGGCCCGAGAAAAGCAACTTGAAGAAGCACGTAGGTTGGCAGCATTGCAAAAACGCAGAGAACTTAGAGCTGCTGGGATTGATTTACCTCCTAAAAGGAAGAAGAGGAAAGGAGTCGATTATAACGAGGAAGTTCCTTTTGAGAAACCCGCCCAGCCTGGTTTTTATGATACTTCAACTGAAGAGTACAATGCATTGCAACCCGATTTCAAACGTCTTCGGCAGCAACATTTAGATGGTGATTTGCGATCAGAAAGAGAAGAGCGAGACAGGAAGAAGGATAAACAAAGAATGAAAGAAAGAAAGGAAGAAGGCATTCCAAACTCTGTCTTCCAAAATGGTGAATCGAAAGTAAAAAGAAGTAAATTAGTTTTGTCCAGACCTCAAATATCAGAAGATGAATTGGAGCAGGTAATAAAATTTTGCAAAAAAATTATTATGTTTAAATCTTTCTTTAAACTGATTTTAAATTTCTTAATATCTAAAATTATCAAGTATAAATATCTTTTTAATTTATGTTCAATTTCTTAACACCCGAAATAAATATTTTTAATGTTTGTTAAGTCTACTCTAATTGATAAAGTTGAATTTGGAATGTTGCTTTATTTGAAGAGGCTATACATGACAATTCTAAATGTTTGTAAGTAAAGTTGCGACATTTATAAAACCAATAAACAATATTTCATTGCAGGTGGTCAAATTAGGCAAGGCGCATGAAACTGCCAGAGAATTGGCAGAAGAAACTGGAGATGGAGCTGGTGCTTCAGAAGCTCTTTTGGCTGATTATGACATCACTCCGGGTCCTGCATTACGAACACCAAGGACTCCTGCTGAGCTGGACCGGATAAAGCAAGGAGCTCAGGATATCATGGCTCTTACTCATGTAGATACACCCTTGAAGGGTGGCTTGAACACACCTTTGAACCAACAAGAATTCGGTGGAGTGGAACCAGTGAAAACACCTGCACAAACTCCAAACACAGTGCTAGGAACACCTTTTCGAACACCTTCTGGTACACAAATGATGACTCCAGGTCAAGCAACACCTGGAGCATTGGTTCCATTCAATTCTCATCAAAATGCCAATAGTTTGTCCACTCCAGGGGCAACACCATTACGTGATAAACTGAGCATAAACGAAAATAGTGCATTGGTGGCAATTAATGATAAACAGACCTTGAAGTCTTATCAAAAGTCAATTAGGGACACTGTACAATCAAAATTGAAAGGGCTTCCTGTGCCTAAAAATGATTTTGAAATTGTCGTTCCTGACCAAGAGGAAGATCAGCAAATGGAGGAAGAACCAACCTCGAAAATGATCGAAGATAGAGCAGATGTTGAAGCAAGAGCTGCTGCAGTTGCAGCGGCCAAACGAGAGGAAGAAATGAAAAGAAGATCCCAAGCTCTACAGCGAGATCTCCCTAGACCTTTTGATGTCAATGTGACTGTTCTCAGACACATTAGTGCGGAAGCACATTTGTCAGAATTACAAAAAGCAGAAGAACTAATTAAAAGAGAGATGGTAACAATGCTCCATTATGATTCATTACATAACCCTCCTCCAAATGTAATCACAACAAAAAAAAGCACGGCAGCAGCAGAGGCACAACATAGAGATCATTTGGAGAGACATCCTTACAAAGCATATGATGATGATGATTTAGCAGCAGCAAAAAAACTGCTCCAAAATGAGATGGGTGTTGTGAAACAAGGAATGGGTCATGGCGATTTAACAATCGAAGCATATTCACAGGTGTGGGAAGAATGTTTAGCACAGGTGCTCTTTCTTCCTGCCCAAGGAAAGTATACACGTGCCAGCTTGGCAAGTAAAAAGGATCGTATTGAATCCTTAGAAAAACAGTTGGAGCAGAACAGACAACACATGGCTAAGCAAGCCAAAAAGGCAGCAAAACTTGAGAAGCGGTTAAAAATATTATTAGGTGGGTATCAAGCACGTGCAGCTTCTTTGACAAATAGTTTACAAGACAGTGTCGTACAACTTGAATCTTCACGATTAGAACTTTCAACTTTTGATTTTTTGAAAAAACTAGAAACCGTTGCTATTCCTAGAAGGCTACAGACTATCTCTGAAGATGTTGCCAGACAAACGGACCGTGAACGTGAATTACAGAGAAGATATGACGTGTTGAAGCGTGAACTAGAAGATCTTCAAGGAGAAGCTGTGAGTAGCAATGAGAAAGTGGAACCCGTTGAAAAGACCGAGGAGAAGCCCAAAAGTAAAGAACCTTCCGAAGATGAGGACTCGACCGGTGATTCGTCCGATACTCCTAGTCCTGTGAATACAAAAGAAATTGATAATGAATCTGATGATAGCTCAGACTCTGATGATGAAAGCAACAAAGTTGAAAATGATTTAAGTACAGTTAAAGAATTAAATCCAACCATAGAAGCCCATTAATTCAACATAATTATTTATTTAATATTAATAGTTCTATCAAATAATTATTTAGTACAAACTTTTTGTAAATATTTTAAAAATTTCACAATGCTTGTAATATCAAAAATAATTGTTATAAAATATGCTAACTTTGTATATTGTTAACCTGTTTATTGTCAAGCAAGTGAAGCGAAGTTAAGACATAGTGGTGTTATTCCAGCATTGACTTTTCAAGGCTCAAGTTGGGTTGAATTTTTTTTTCTTTGCAGAGTTGCATCTTGTTTATTATTACATTTAAATTAATAATGCTATGATTTGTTTTAAACATTTATTCTAAGTTTCTACAAAAACCAGTTTAATACTTTTTTGCTTGACAGTAATACACTTATATTTAATATTGTTTGAATTTTTATATTAGGTTTTTCGTATGACTTTCTTGTATTTTAAAATTATATAAGCTTCTATTTGTTAGTATCAATACATTTAAATTGTTTGTATTTTTAACAAACTATGTTTATAATGAATTAATGTGAACTAAGTGATCCAGGGATGAAATTTAATTACTTAGTAACTTATTGGTCACTCAAATTTTAGAACTAAAAGGTTCTAATTCAATTTTTAAACAAGGTTGCAAAAGAAAAGGGATGCTACAATATATTGATTATGAAGAAGGGTATGACGTAGATGAAGCCAATAAAATTTTCATATATATTTTTTTATTTGATTTTAACCTAATTTTGTTCAGGTACTGCTGAACTCAGGTGATAAAACTGAAATTATCTTATTTTCAAAAGCTTAAAAACAGCATGGGTAGTTCTTAAATAAAATATTGTGTATGGTAAATTGAGAGAATTTTGTTGCTTAATGAAGTAACCAAAGATAAGTAGACTTTGGTATTGTATTAATAAATTTTATAAAGGATACAGGCAATATTTTTCTGCCAATGCCTTGTTTTATTTGGCATAAAAATCGATTCCTCATGAAGTAAGTTGAATCTACTTAATAAATATGGATTTAATGATGCAATTAATCTCTTAATGGATTATTGTTTGATTTACTTTTCTGTATGTAGTATATATACCAGGGATTGGCAAACATTGTTCAAACCTTCTTTCTCAGGATTGTTTCAGAATTTTCAATTTCTTGATTAATTGTATGAAAAATCCGTTTTTCACTCAAGTCCTATTGACAAAACTGAAAATATCTTTGGGTGTGAGTATTGGTTGGTAAAACTTTTCTTCAAACTAGCTCTAACAACACTCTTTTGCTATCACTACTTTTACCGAAGACTAGTAGCAAAGAAGCATCATTGCCACCTCAAATGTTCACAAAGTTGAAATAATGAATCTTGTTGATGTGTGGATAACTTTTTTAATGTATTTAATTGTCAACGGCCTTGGCCACGTTGAAACACAGTTTCCCGTATGATCAGCGAAGTTAAGCAACGTTGGGTCTGGTTAGTACTTGGATGGGTGACCGTCTGGGAACACCA
>JARUHE010086389.1:0-15151 GCA_031471125.1 Archaeomysis grebnitzkii
GCGACGGAAACCAAGACTCGTATGCGAGTTGGAACAGACGACGACGTCGATATATATATATATACACATCAGAAAGAGCAAAGCAAGGGCTAGTGGTACAAATATTTAGTTTGCTTTACATTTTAATAGATACCGAGTACTTTCGATGGTTTTTTATCATTTTCAAGTTTTGTTTTCACATTTGTTAAAATACAAAGTTAAAACTAGTCAACAAATGACTCTATTGAATGAACAGGAAAGATGCAAACTTTAAAGGTACATATCCATTTAACGGAAAAAAACGCAAGTGGTTAAATTAACAGAATTGCTAGGTCTACTGGAACTCAATCATTTATATTTAGGGTTTTCTTTTAGTATATACAAAGTTACCAAAATGCCTTAGTCCTAAGCTTGTTACATTGGGTTATCATTGAAAAGTTATTTAATTTAAAATTATGCTTAGAGATAGATGAGTGTTTTATTGTTGCAGATAGTTGGGCATAAACATCACACACATTTTTAACTATTGTGCAGCCGGATAGCTTGTTCATCTAATTTATGTTTATCTAACTATTAACCAAAACAAATGTGACTTGACTTCTCTGTCAAACGAGAAACGATGTGTATTTTGTGTGAGTGTGTGAATGAAGCAATGAGTGAGTGAATGAGTTTATGAGTGTATTGAGTCAGTATAATTAAGTTCACGCTAAAAAAATAAAATAAGCTCTATGCCAAATAAAAAGTCCACATTTTTTCAAAATAAGATTATTTTCTCCAATATTTTCTTGATCCCCTTCGATTCAATCATTTTTCAAGCTTCTGACATTTTTTAATTATTTTTTCTTTAGCTTACAAATGGACAAAATTTCCAAAATTTAAGAAGATCCCAAGCTTATTTTTCTTTATGTCTGCAAGTTTTCCTGGAAAAAATATATAATTAAAATTGCTGTTCAATAGTTTTTATTAAAAAAATCTTTTTCTTTTTAAAAATCATTTGGTTTATTTTCCCTACTATTTTATGAAAAGACATTAAATTTTATTGCCTTAGATTTTATTTTTTATATGTTTTGGTAAATATTTTATTTTATAATCTTAAATTATATATAAACATATATATTTATATAGATATATATATACATGTGTATATATTTTTATGTATATATATAGCGTAGAATGAAAAGAATTACGTTGGCTAGAACGAACATTTTACTTAAATGCTCTAGCCTTTTCTGGCATCATTTTCAAAAAATACTGGGAATATAAAATACAACAAAAATATATAATATAGCAATTTAAAAAGAATGAACATATTCATTTACTTTCCTTTCAAAATTTTATATAACACACCGTAATGTTGTAAATAGTATATGAAGTTAAAATTCGGGTAAAAACAAATTTTATCCATGTCAACACACTCAAGTATTCCATTTTTAATAGTATTTGTCTAATATTTATTTTTATTTTTATGTTTTTTTATTATCTATGAAATATAGTAATATAATTTTACTTTTCATGAAAATTATAGGTAAGAAAAAACATAAGACAATAGTTATTAATTTGGTAATTGAACATAGCGCAGAAGAACAATTACTAGCCAATAATGTTCAAATCAATCGGTGAATGGTCATTTAGTGAAGGTTTGCAATTATGTGTATATACAACTGTTACGTGGACGGATTTTGCTTTACGATCACAGTAAAAAGTTGAAATGTATCCACTTTATTATTATTATACTATAAATTAATTAGTAATATAACAAAATTCAAAGTAGCTTGCACAAGGTCACATGTTTTACAGCCGGCTTTGCAATCCCTGAATGAGTTCATGATCAGTCTGCCCATCCTAACGTCGTAATGGTTCAGCAGCAACAGGGGGATTATTTACTTATCCTTCAGTTGAAAGATGTCTCCCATATTTATGTAGGTGATGGGCTTGTACAACTTAAACAACTAATAAACAGTTATATGTGCCCCAACATTATTATTTTGTACCCATGTGGATGGTGAAGCATAAGACTAGGAGTTATATAAGATCTACAACACCCATATGAGTGTTTTACACTCTCAACATGTGATGCTCAACCTTCTTGATCTGTGTCTTTGCATTACCAGGTTTGCTAGATTACAATTATAATTTATATTTCAAAACAAAATTTAAGCATTTTACTTTTGGAAGGCGGAGATCATGAAATTAATAAATAATATATAGTTCTTAACTTCTAACTACTTACAACAGTTTACCTGAAACTTAACCAGTTCAATATCATCTAGCGTCACTTATTGAATTACTTGTTGTAACTTTCAAAATGTTCGGCATCCACTATGATGATCGTGATGTAAACAGGTCCTCCGTCATTCCTGGCCGTGATGATTTTGTCGTCGTCAATGTAGGTAGTCTTCATTTTCCTCCCGTTATTTTTGAATCTGTATGTGTCCAATGCATCGATAATCCTATATTTAGTCCAATGGTCCATCCAATCAAACGAAAAATATTGTCAAACACTATTTTCAATCTGTGTTGTTGAATGTGTTTTCCACCAATCCAAATATACCATCATATCATAGTCTTAGCTCCTCATAGGGGTTCACCTTTTCAATTCACCATTACTAGTCGTCAGTGTGTTGGCTCGTGTTTTCATAACTTTTTTGAGTATATGAGAGCCAAGTGTGTTGTTTTATTGACTCATCCACAGATACAAACTTTGTCTTCTCCACATGATTGAGTTCCGCCTCATTTATAATACTATTACCATAAAGTTTCATCTTTCTTGAGCTTGCTATTGTTGACAAAATGAAGGTACCACACTACATCGTCGAAAATGTTTCGACCCATTGCAATCTTCATTAATGTTTTGCTAATGACCTCTAATCTTTGTCAGTACATATTCCTCTAAGCTTCCCTCATATGTCCACTCAAGTACGTAAAAGCGAGACTGGCGGCAATGATGTCCGTGTTTAACCCGGTACTAAGATTATGATGTGTTGACCTGTGCATAGCTTATTCTCAGCGAAAGACTTGTTAAGGAATGAATTAGGCGGATACAACTAGGTAAGGATAGAGAGTTATCATCAAACTAAGTCAATACGAAATGTTTTCTTAGTCCACTTTGACAAAATCATTCCTTGAACTTGACTGCATCTTACTCATGTTCTACATTTTGTTTTTTCCATGTCACATTGGTCCCCAGCATTGCTGGAGCCACTGTCAACCACTTAATTTATTTGTGGCCCTCTTTTAATAATTTTCTTTTGAAAACTAGTTAACATTACAGAAGGAAGGACGATATGATGATGAACTTGTATCAAATAAATCTAACAAGAAGCTAGTATGTGACTATTTTAGTTTCTATACAAATAAGGTAATCGAAAATTTTATACATTTAAATAACTTTTATTGGTGGTGCTTCTTTTATTTTTGTGAATAGAACTGGTCTTTTCTTAGGAAAAGAATGACTGATAGTATAAATGAAAATTGTGTTATTGGAAAGCTCCTCCCAGGGTACGTTGAAGTTGTTAAAAAATATTACTAATTTTTAGAATTAAGGTAAACATTGTTGGTAGAGTACTTGAAAAAAACGAGTAATTGATTTTAAGTATAGTTACGATTCTTTTATATTTACAATTGTTGTTACGATATTAACTACCAGTTAATAGTTTAGCAGTTGCCAGTCCAACAGTTGATGGTTTTTGTTTTTAATGTTGTAAAGTTTTTGAAAACCGCATTTAGTTGGATTCAACTTTATATTTGCACACTTTTTTAATACAAATAATTACAAAGTGACAACCAATGGCTGTCCAGTATGGATGTAATTTTATTAATGAAAAGTGTAAGTTATTGCAGTATATGGCATCTTTTTACATGAAGTATATATCGACAAGCCGAGTGTGAGGACAGGCTCGTTCACGGCCTCACTGACGGTCTCTCTGGTGGCCTCACTGACGGGCTCTGTGACCTGTTATCCACCAACGAACGAACAACAAAGTTGATTGATGACACCTATTGCCCGACAGAATTGTATATATTTTGAAGACCGAAATTGACAGGAGAATTGTGTAAATTTTGAAAACCGAAATTGACAGGAGAATTGTGTAAATTTTGAAGACCGAAATTGACAGAAGAATTGTGTAAATTTTGAAGACCGATGTGAAGATTGTGATGACATTGAAGAATCGTCGTGAAAATATGTTAAAAATGTCGAAGTTGACATGTCTGAATATTAACTAAGATCACCCAACGGCCGGCCGCGTTCAGAGATCCGCTCTAAGTCGCACTGACGATCAGTTCCAGCTAAACCATTATTAAGGTATGTCGCTTGTCTTTGTTTATTATTGATAAAGTGTTGCTTTTTATATGGATTCAATTCAATGCGGTGAATAAAATAATAAAGCCACTAAATAACTTTACCCAAAAGCTTACAGTATGTCCGAATAATTTTACGGATGAAATTAATAAGAAGTTGACTTTATTTAATTAAAATAGTTAACTTTGAATTCACTCTGGGGTAATTAACTGACACGGTACTGCCAAACTATATTAAAGCTGCATCTAGATTATTATTACAGGTGAAAATTTTTATATTGTAGTAACAATTCAATCACTTGTTTGGTATTCATTCCATTCACCCAATGATATTTAACTTCTACGCATGTGCAAGAGTGAATTTAATTCACCTATTATCTGACATATTGGCATTCGCCTATTTTGTGCTATGCGCACTAATCTTTTTGCGCACGTGCGGTATATTTGTTTGGATGAATTAATCCACGATTGAATTTCTACGTTATATTGTATGTCCAACATTCGACTTTGTTCGATGAGTTGTCCGATTTTATTTTATTTCACTTTTATTAGTTGCAGACTTTTATATCCATATCTAATTTCAGCTGTGCCGTGAATTAGTGGTGAAGAATAGGACAGGAACGAAATCGCGCTATGGCCAAGTGACAACAGAGACCCATTGAAATATTATATCTTACTTTTATGCTCGACAGTCATTGAAATATTCAATCTTAAATTTGTGCTCATTTCTTGCTATTATAATATCAACTGTATTGGAAATAAATAAAATGGTAAATCTCTTTTATTATACCCATTATTCCTTGTTTCGTAGACTCATGGAAAGCAAAAAACTATTATTTCATCAAAAGGAAAGCGTTATTGACTCATGAAAAGACCAGCGCTAATGATTAATGGAAAGGCCAGTGCTATTGATTCATGGAAAGCAAATCGCTATTATTTCATGAAAAGGAAAGCGTTATTGACTCATAGAAAGGCCAGCACTATTGACTGATAGAAAGGCCAGCACTATTGACTCGTGACAAAGAAAGCGCTATTGACTCATAGAAAGACCAGCGCTATTGACTCATGGAAATGAAAGCGCTATTAACCCATAGAAAAGCCAGCGCTATTGACTCATGAAAAATAATGCGCTATTGACTCATAGAAAAGCCAGCGCTATTGACTCATGAAAAGGAAAGCGCTATTAACTCATAGAAAAGCCAGCGCTATTGACTCATGGAAAGGTCAGCGTTATTGACTCGTGAAAAGAAGGCGCTGTTGACTCATAGAAAAGCTAGCGCTATTGACTCATGAAAATCGCTATTATTTCATGAAAAGGAAAGCGTTATTGACTCATAGAAAGGCCAGCACTATTGACTGATATAAAGGCCAGCACTATTGACTCGTGACAAAGAAAGCGCTATTGACTCATAGAAAGACCAGCGCTATTGACTCGTGAAATGGAAAGCGCTATTGACTCATAGAAAGGCCAGCACCATTGACTTGTGAAATGGAAAGCGCTATTGACTTGTGAAATGGAAAGCGCTATTGACTCACGGAAAGGCCAGAGCTATTGACTCATGAAAAGACCAGCGCTATTGAATAATGGAATAACAAGCGCTATTGGCTCATGGAAAAACCACCGCTATTGGCTCATGGAAAGACCATAGCTATTGGCTAATGGAAGGACCAGCGCTATAGGTTCATGTGTCAACAGAACTAAGCATTTTATTCATTGAGGGTTTAAACATTGTGACCACAGTATGTGATAATGTTGGATCTAATCATAACAAGTATAACTTTTTTTAAATTGATTTCTCAGAAATATTATTTTAGGGAATTGCTCTCTTCGAAATTTCATTTTAGCGAATTGAATTTAAACTTTTGAAATGTCATTCTCAGATCTTTTTCTCAGAAATATAATTTTAGCAATTGTTTTCTACGAAATATACATTTGGCGAGATTTATTTTTCATTTGTAGAAGTTTTCCGTAAATGTATATTTCAAAGAAACCATTTCGAAAAAAAATTATATTTCGAAGAAAACAGTTCGCTAAAATTATATTTCTGAAAATGCAAGTTATTCTTCATTGTTTTCAATATACTTCTGTTAGGCTGGCTTATCAACCATGAATACATAATTAATGTCAATATTCCTTCTTTATTGTGGTACTCTATTTAATTAAACTACGACTGTATATGCTGGACAAGAAGAAACAAGCTTACCTTTCACAATTTTCAAAGATTATGAAATGCTTATATAATATTGTACTTGTTGTTTACAAAACAAATTAAAGATATAAAACACATCAATTTTTATTTTAACCGTTATATATACTGTTTCTGGTGTTGCAAAGAGTTTTAATGGTACCTGACACATAGAAAAAAAACTGATCTACAACACATAATTTGAAAAGTGTCGACATGCCATGCATTAATTAAACTAATTGAATGGTCTGAACTTTCTAGAAAGATAATTTATGAAAAAAGATTAATTAATCGTCAACTTATTAAACTTCTATTAAAAGTATATAGAAACTATCATATGGAAAATAATATAAAATAAATCTTTATATTATCTATTGTACAGCACTTTTTTTTATAAAATAGTGAAAATAAAACAATTTGTAAAGTTCAAGCATCATAACAATACACTTCTTCAAAAGATACATGCTTTACATAAAACAAAAACTTATTCGTTATTGATCATTCTCTATTTTATTATAAGTATTACCTTAAAAATATAAAAACAAAACGTACCTAAAAATGTATGAAAACACTCACACTTTCTTCTTCAAAACAGTGAAAACAACCAACCACATGTAATAATAAAAATTATACTAATACTGCTGTAATATTAAAATTATTAGAAATAAATAATGGTAATAGTAATACAAATGAATAATAGTAATGAAAAACACAATGATGGTGATATTGTTCAACTACCGTATACCAATACTGGTTATAATAAATAATATATTACCAATAATCACATTGCTATTAAATATAATAATAAAACCTAATTACTATACAGACTACAAGACTACTTAAAAAAACATTTATAGGTTCAGGCACATTCTAATAAAATGTAGAACTATAAATATTCTTAGAACATATTTTGTAGAAAATGTTTCTAAAAATTAAGTTTAACCAATTTTCCAGCTATAAAAACAATTATAGATGACATTTATGATTCAGTTTTTAAGATATATTGACTATAAAAAATACACAAATGTATATATATATTTTGTATGGCGCCTATATGTATGGTATATGGTTATCTATAACATTGTATTGTGATTTTACTTAAACTTTTATAAAACGAACAATTTTCTTCTTATTTTTTCGTTAACAAAATTGAATGTATAGTTGAAAAAACAGTGCAGAGTCAACAGGTCATTAACATTATTGTTTTGATAGAGATTTGAAATAAATAATATTATATATATTAAGATAGAACACTTTTTATAAGACATATGTAAGCCAATTTAACATTTTAATTTAACCTATCATGTTCTTAATATATTTGAAAGTCATATTCTCATCTTTAAAACTTCCAAATGTCGACATGGTTGTTAATTACTTGTACGGTTGAGGGGAGACGGTTTCTCAATAAGAGATTACTAACTTTTTCAGACAATAATGGTAAACCAAAGATACTTTATTGTTATCAATACTTCAAAAAGTATTTGAAATTAAACGTTATTTGAAACTACATTTTCTGGTGAATAATAAGAAAATAAGTGAATAGTGAAGTTAATTAAATTTTCATAACAAAAGATCTAAATGACAAAATATTAAACCTATATTAAAAGTTTGATTAAATTCTCATATTCTCTCTCCTGTAATTTATTAATACAAAAGTTAGACAATTAAACACCTTTGAATTGATTATGACAATTAAAAAATGTTTGAATGTTTTGATCAATCAGACATTTTATTTACAAAAGCATAATACACCAATAATTAATTTTATATTTCATTGAACTCAATGTCTTAAGAATGCCAATCGTATATTGTATGTTTAGTTGAATCAATGCTTTGAATGTTTCAATAATTTATTTTTTATTTTATTAAACCAATGTCCTAAGAGTATCACTAACTTATTTTATATTGTATACATTTTTTCTACGGATAACACATGTCAAATAAATAAAATAACCTTGTTTAGGTCATTTATAATTGGTTTACTGTTGACAATTAAATAAAAACATAAATATTTTGTGGGATAAACAGTAATAATGGAAGATTTTTCATTTTAAATAAAGACCAATAATTGATCAAAATGCAATTGACAGATGAAAAGTAGAAACCCAGGCAATCTAGAGAAATGGATTAATTTAAAAAGGAAATGCAATGGTTGGTGTTCAAATATAATGATGTTTGATCATGAAAGACGGTGACTGTGAAAAAAGAGTTTGCTTCTATGTTAATGCTGAAATTTCGTTATTTTCCCTAAATTAAGTGTAAAGTTTTTTGTTATAAAGATAATTCAAACAGAACATACGTGAGGGTTCAATGGTAGATTGATTGATCAAATTTCAATCAGAATGTATGCTAGTTTTTTAATGATTGGAAAATAAAAGAAAATTCAATTTCACTTTTAATCTACGCACTATTTTCAACAAGGAAATGTTTGAACAAATTTCATATTTTGTTTGATGTTTCAAATCTAAAATTGAAATTTTATATAAACTATTTTATACAATTTTAATTCATGATTTTATTTTGAAAATGTAATATTTTTTACTAAGTCGTCAACACATATTTATGTTTAGAAATATAAGAATTGTATACTTTGTTATTAACACATATTCATCTTTCATAAGTCTTTCATACACTAAAAATAGTTTATATACTCACGAGAATTATTTTTAATGTGTTGTATTTTTTTTTGTATAAAGTATGATTAAAATCTATAAAAATATAACAAAGGTTTTAAGGGAATTAATTTATTATTTATTTCTACTCATACTATACAATTTTTTACTAATTTTGGGTAAAACTAAAACGTCAACATTTCTAAAGTTAGTTTAACAACTAATTAATTTTAAACTAAAATTTTAGTGTTTGTACTTTTTTAGTTCTCTCGATTATGATTCGAAACTTTATCTCAAAAAATATTTTTTTTCTAAATTCATTCATTGGGTTTTCAATTTTTTCAGTGTTCATTTTTCTTTTAATTGTTTATTTATATATGCTACTTACGTAAATATTAATTTGTTTAATTTACAAAAATAACTTTATATTATTTTATTTAATTATTCAATTGTTTCTTTAATCGTTTAATTAATTATATGTTTCTTACTTTATATATGCATGTATTTGTTGTTTTATTTGGTTATTTAATTTATTGTTCATTTAACAATTCATGCATTTGTTTATTTGTATTTTGTATGTACGTATTTCTTTGTTTTTTTTTCTATGTTTGTTTACCTATTTATTTATTTATTTATCTATTTTGTTTTTATTTGTCTGTTTATGTAATTATTTAATTATTTGTTTGTTAAATTATTTAATAATGTTTTTATTTGTTTATTTAGTTATGCATTTGTACATTTCTTTATTTATTTGTTTATGTTTTTGTTTATTTTATTTCTGTATTTCATTGTTTGTTAATCTATTTATTTGTTAATAAAGTATTTACTTATTTACTTAACTATTTACATTTTTCTATTTATTTATTTATTTGTTTATGTAATTCTTCATTTATTTATTTGTGTAATGGTTATAAATTTTGCTATTTTTTTAATTTGCTTACCATTGTTGTACAAAATAACGAACGTCCGGCAATTCGATGAAACTTTGGGAGTCCTAACTGGAAAACCCAAACGAATGGACGATGTGCGAGGTTACATATGGACGTCACACCACCCCGGAGATGAAGCAGTGGCAGGAGTTCTGTCACCAGGGCCAGGTCTGTCCAAATCCTTTAAGTCTTTCAACCATTCCGCCGACTGTTTGGATGGGACATAAAAGCTTCTACACTGCCGTCCGGTGCTTCCATATTTTGAACATTTTCTGACCACATAGCGTTGGGTAGCCAACCTTGAATCGTTCGAGTTAATTACATCTAGTGAACGGATGTTTATAATTATAAGCTGTGTAACATTGTTGTTTACTAAAACTGATTATTCCTTATGTTCAGGTACATCTTTTAACCTTATGGTTCAGGCCAGTGAAGTGCAGAATAATTGTTTGCTTACCTAAATTCATAACAAATTATACGTTCCTTTGCACAGTAATAATATTATTTGTATTGTTAAATTCATGACTTACCCCACGTGGTAACTTATTTGCTCCCTTGCAGAGTTATATTCGGTTATTAAGAGGGCGTTTTAATATTCAGCATGTCCTAGGTGCCTTCCTTCAGTACACCTCTCAACAGACAAACTGTCAAAATATTTTTAGGCCAATTATAAATATTTATGTCAAATTATTATTAAGCTCACGGCAATTGTAAAGCTGCATGTCAAATTAACATTAGGTTCAGGTCAGATGTAAATATGTATGTTAAATTATTATTAAGCTCAGGCCATTTATAAATATGTATGTCAAATTAACACTAGGTTCGAGACACTTGTAATATTCGTCTCAATTTATTACTAGGTTAAGGTCAATTGTCAATATATATATCGAATTATTGTTAGGTTCATGCTAACTGTAAATACTTATGTCAAATTATTATTAAGCTCAGATCAATTGTACAAATATATTTATACCAAATGTATATTATAGGCTCAGGCCAATTGTAAATATTTATGCCATATTATTATTAGGCTCGGGCCAATTATAAATATTTATGTAAAATTGTTTTAAGTGTAAGGCCAATTGTAAATGTTATGTAAAATTATTATTTGTAAATTGTAAATATTTATATCAATTTGTTATTAGGCTAAGGCCAATTATTAATATGTATATACAATTATTATAATATTAAGCTCAGGTAAATTGTAAATATTTACGTAAAATTATTATTTATAAATTGTAAATGTTTGTATCAAATTATTTTTAGTGTAAGGCCAAATGTAAATATTTATCTAAAATTATTATTTTTAAATTATAAATATTTATATCAATTTATTATTAGGCTAATGCCAATTATAAATATTTATATACAATTACTATAATATTAAGCTCAGGTCAATTGCAAACATTTATGTAAAATTATTATTTATAAAATGTAAATATTTGTATCAAATTATTATTAGGTGCAGGCCAATTGTAAACATTTATGTAAAACTGTTGTTAGGCTCAGGCCAATTGTAAATATATATGTAAGATTATTATTTGGAAATTATAAATATTTATATCAAATTATTAATTGATTGAGGCCAACTGTATATACTTATGTAAAATTGTTATTTGTAAGTTGTAAATATTTATATCAAATTGTTATTAGGCTCTGGTCAAATATAAACATTTATGTAAAATTAGTATTAGGCTAAGGCCAATTGTAAATATTTATGTAAAATTGTTATTAGGCTCAGGCCAATTGTAAATATTTATGTAAAATTATTATTTGTAAATTGTAAATATTTATTTCAAATTATTATTAGGTTCAAGTGAATTGTAAATATTGATGTGAAATAGTTACCCCATTGAACAGTAATTGTTTATGTAACTCGACCTTCCTCTTCTTCCAACTCACCGACAACCTCCTTGAGGCTATTGTGGCCACACTGCGAGATTCCGTTCCCTGAAGTGTCAGTACTCGGACGAAATCAAGTCCTAACCTGTGTTTCACCGACTCCCTCAATGCAACCATTGTGTTTATTTTGTTGTTTTTTCTTATATAATTGTTCATTGGTTTGCTCCTTTATATATTCGAATATTTCCTATTGCATTGTTTTGTGTATTTATATTTGTTTATTAGTTGATCTAGTTAAATAATTAATTGCTTACTTGTTTAGTTTTAACCGTTACTTGTAACATTGGTGATACACAATTTGAATGCCTTATTATATCTTATGTAACACCAGTGATACAAATTTATCTAAATAAGTATTTATTTATTAAAATTTATTAAAAACATTTATATCATTGGTGTTTCGTAAGATGGAATTAGTTGTTATACTTATGTATTACCGGTGTTACAAGAAACGGAGAAAGTGTTAATTCGTTTTTTATTTATAGACCTGTTAAAAATCCTATAGTTTTTCAATTTGACCACGGTTTCTCTATACAAATTAAATTCACAATAAACTTTTATATTTACTTAAAACTTAAATAAATACGTATACATATGTATGATTCCAATTGTACTATGTCAATTCTATAAAGCTTTTAAATATATATTAATGTTTTATTAAACAACATTTAAATTTGAATACGATTAGATTTTTCTTTTTGTATGCAAATCACAGTCAAATAAGCATTTGTTTCAATCAAAAGTGTCAATTATAATCAATTAAAAATGAAAAACGGAGCAGCGTGATACAAAGTGATAGGATGAGGATAGATGATGCCCTAGTCGGTACAAAGACCGACTGAAGGTTAATGCTGCGTACGAAAATCTTATTGGCATCGATTCGAGTTCGTTTTAAGGTTTATTACATTAGGATTTGAACGCAGCTGTATTCCCTTAAAAATCTTGAAGGACTGCGCCATATATCGACTACATATCCTTTTGCGGGTGGTAGATTATGGTTGGTATGTGCAGCGGGACAGAGATTGGTTAAGTTCAATGAGCCACGCGTTATACAAAACCAATAACTATTATTGAGTTATATGAGCCCTTAAGTTCTCTTCTGTTATCAACAATGTTAGCTATATTAATCACAATAAAGGTCATGCTTTGCATTTGAGACCACTTGTTTTGGTACAAAAATTAATATCATATCGTGACATGTCTAAAATGACTTTATAAAATTAGAATTGGATTATATTTCGGTTAAAAATTTGATATTTTGTTCGTGTTTTAACATATTAGGTTAGACTCAGATTTTATAGACAGTTCCATCTGATTTGCAGTATCGTGCAGGGACTGATATATTAAAAAAATAGATCTTTTTGATATTGCTCTGAGAGATAATTCAACTTGTGATAAAGGTACGTCGCCATTTTTAATTTTAATTAATTATAATATATATTTAAAAAAATACTGTTTTGATATTTAAAAAGTGTCAGTTTAAGATAATCGCTTTGATTTATAAATGAAAAAACACTGCTGAGTATGTTTGTAGTTATTTGTAGATATAGGGTCACAGATTAGTTGTTTGTTCATGCTTCTATTGGACAAAAATGAAAATCTTAAGCAGAATTTGTTATAAATATATAATTAAAAGTATAATTTTTCCTGTATATAGCCTAATTTAATTTAATTTTTGAAAATAAAAAAATATATATTTTCAAAATTCTTACTGGAGGTATTTCGTTTTGAAGAATGAAAACTAAAAATGGAGACTTAATGTGTTTGAAATTTATTTTCAACCAAATGCGGATACAACTCCAGTTTTATAGAGCCGTTTAGATCCGCCATCATACGATATTATACGACATTCATTTTATAGCCAAGAAAGTACGGTCTAAAACATACCTTTAATGTTGAAATTCAATATAACATTATTTCTTGTTTGTTTTCCATGTTAGTAAGTTTTTTTCAGCACTATATAGGTTTGAAAAATGTATTAAAGTGTAAAACTTTTATACCTTAACAATATATTAACGTTGACCACTTTCCGAAAAAACAATCCACGTTTTTTCATTCTTATTTTATTGAACTATAAACTTTTCTGAACTATTGTTTGAGAACACCTATTTTAATTATGATTTGGTATAACAACACATGGTTAGTTTTGAAATGAACAGCTTCACATTGATATTTATTTCGGTGTAACTCCATTATGCCTCAGTCATGTCATCACTCAATGACATTGAACTAGATTTCTGATTTTTGTATATTAGTGTTACTACAACAGGTTGTTATTTTATAACACAATAATGACGGTTAAGGCGTTGCGAAACATTGACTTAAGTTGTATACGAGTTCAACACATGTGTACGATTTAACATATAATTAATTAGAATAAATACTACCGTTTATAGTTGATGAAGTTGTCTATCATCATCATCTAAGCCTACTAAAAAATACAAGCTAGTTCTGTAAGAGAGGCTCATGGAAAGATGTTTTTATTTGCAACATAAACAAGTAAAATTGTTTTTAATTTATAATTTTGTGGGCGTAAAAGTGAAGAAAACTTAAAACTTAAAATCTGCTACCACTAGCGTGCTCACTCTCAAGCTACTATGCATATCATTTAATAGCGTATAGAAACATCAATCGTATGAAGTCACACAAAGTTTAACTTTATTCAATGTTAAAGCAAAATGGTGACCAAAAATTAGAAATCATCAAACGATTTATATTACATAACTTGGAACTGTTTAGCCCAAAGAATATAATTTAATTAATATTTTTTTTAAACAAATACAAACTAAATGAGATTCAAACATTTTACTCCAAATCATTGTTTTTACATTTATAATTTAAGAGTACAATTGTTGATATTTAATTATATATCTTAACAACAACCTTATGTAAATATACTTATAATAACATTCATGCATGAGTGCCAACAAAACAACACATATACAGATACACACACATACACACACTCACACACACATATACACACCCACGCGCGCACACAAAGACGCAATCATGCAAAGAAAAGAGTCTCTGGTTTAAAAATGGCGACAACGTCGAAGGTTGATGCTTAATTGTTCACCTTCACAGCAATAGCGGACGTTGAAGTGTTTTCAGTTTATTTTTTGTCATTAAACCTATGTAATTATGTATGTATGCACACGCACCTGCCATACCCATACACACACACACACACAAATACATTCTTAACCGCAATACATATGCACAACTTTCGTGCTAAAAATAT
>JARUHE010086500.1:0-15151 GCA_031471125.1 Archaeomysis grebnitzkii
CTCTTGTAACCCGCTGATTAAACACTACTTAAAGATACAGTTACGGTGGGCCCCGGCTGAATAAGCAGTAGCCCACAATAAAAAGCGCATTTTTATGGTGGGAGTGTTTTCTGGGCGTACACCTACATGGCTAGGTACTTTATAAAAACAGTTTTCTTGGTATGTTGCATGTGATAAGCATATTGTTGAGCTGGCTGTACGATTGGGTTGGAGGGTTTGAATTTATTCAACGTAAAAAGAGTTGATTGAGAGTCCGCATAGATCACCCATGATGTTTGATGGGAGCTCTTATTTCTTTCAGAGCAGCCTTTATTGCAATAAGTTCAGCAGAGTAAACACTGGACTCTTTTGGTAGAGAGCCCTTGACAATTTTATCCTCACATTGTCTTGTATTTTGGAGCCATCTTTGTAATAAAAATGCCAATTGTTTGTGGAGATGAGCTGTGAAGAGGCGTTGTAGTACTAGGACAGACGCGACGTTTTTTTATGAGCCCAGCACCATCCATGCATTAAATAATGTGGTTCAGCTTTCACGGTGGAAAGTGTATTATACTATTTTTGATTGGAATAGCTATTATTTTTGCATCACCTTGTAGCGATACGGAGCGCATGCACTCCTACTGGCTTTGGGACAGTGTCACTAGCGGAGTATGCAGCACCATTTGTGAGATTCATAATATAAATATAGAGTAATCTTCTTTACTTTGCATCCTGTACATATACTTGAGCCCCAGCTCATCCCTTTGTAGATCCAAGGGAAGTTGATTAGTGTCAACAAGTAATCGTTTGATTAGCGAGGAACGGAAGGCACCAAAGCATAATCCTAGAGCCTCATTATGGACAGAACCCAAAACTTTGAGAAGACTAGCTCTTGCTGAGGCGTAGAGTTGACAACCATGATCAATTTTTGAACGACAGATGGACCCATCAAGTCGAAGAAGGCTTATTCTTTTAGGATCATATTGTTTTTTCAACAGCACTTTCAAGATTTTTAATTGATGGAGATGACCAATTAAGCCTTTTGTCAAGAAAGTTCACTTTATCCCTATAAGGGATCATGGTGTCATTTGTTTTAAGGACAGGCATATATTCTCTCAGTTTTTTTCAAAGAGAATAGCTTCTGTTTTCGTAGAATACAAATTTAATCCTTGAGCACGCGCCCACCGTGTTATTTGGTTAATGGCTAATTGAATGTACCGATTGCGTCATATAATATACTGCTAGGTCATCTGCAGATAATGAGTCCTGTACTCCATGTGGTAGCTGTTCTAGCAAGCAATTCATAGAAGCAGTAAAACAAGTCGCACTTAAAACACCTCCTTGAGGTATGCCAGTTTGTGTGGAGAACGATCTTAAATATTTGTTTTGAGTTATCGCCTTTAAAGCTCTACCGAAGATGTAATTGTGGATGAACTATAACATATGGCCACGTATCCACATACTGCGAAAGTTACCTATTACAGGGTTTCTATTGATGCTGTCAAAAGCTTTCTCAATATCAAACATTACACATATCGTAATTTTCTTCAGGGTTAAACCAAGATATTGGTAGTTAACTGAAAGATTGGTTTGATGGTACTCTGTTTTGCTCTGAAGCCAAATTGTTGTTGTGAGAATTGGTCATTATTTTCTAGGTACCATGTTAGGCGGCAGTTTATCATCATCTCCATGATTCTAAAGAGGCAGCTATTTAGCGCAATTGGAAAATATTTAGCTAGATACAAACGAGCTGGATATTAAAGGATTTAATGTTGGTATTATAATAGAAAGTTTCCAATCATTGATACGAGAGGGTCTATGTTGGGGGCGAATGTTTCTGCATCGTAGGGATGAAATATCAGAATAATAAGATGCAAACGAGTTGGAAACTTCATATGGATTGGTCCAGAAGATCTTGGTTTGTCACAGTTTGACCATTGATTTCCAAAACTGGAATAGGTTTAGGGCTATATGTACTTTTAATTTTTTTGAGCTTATTACAAACATTTTTTGTCGAAGTTCGACCTGTAAGTGACGAGATGTAATAAGACCATGACTTCTTTCTTGCGTTCTTTTAAGTTCTTTTCTTGACGGCATTATGTAGTTTGTAAGCAAAAATGATATTTACTATAAAGGGAACTTGAATAGGAATTTTTTTTTCTGTTTTTGCTTTGCAAAACATATTTATTTTGTATTAAATTACAAATAAAAAGATGTTTATATATGTATACATGGAAATATAAATAGAATTTACTTAAAATAATTGAGAGCAAGTTTTGTGTCAGATGTACAATGAACATTTATTTAAATTTGTACAATAACGTCTAGTTAATCAGTTGGCAGCATATTTTAAGATAGTGTGTGATATTAGTTTTAATAAAGCATTAAAATATATTTAAAAAATAATTTAGTAATATTGATGTGTGTTTATCAAGTTGTATTGGAGATTGAAAAAACAGAAGAAGAAAATTGGTTGCAGAAGAAAATTCCTTCTGCAAAGTCCATATAGTCCATATAATAATGATCAGTAGTTATTTTTCATTATTCCGAAGGACAATCTATTTTTTCTTCTCTACTGTGCAATATTTATTCCACCATGGAATTGGCATCCGACCCGGCTTGCTTTTTGAGAGGGTTGGATTTCTTGGTAGCAGCAATGACAGTGTCCATCAAGTGGGCATAAGCCTCATCAATTGTGGTGGTAGCAAGTAGTATCAATTGTGTAGTAGCCTCTCTTGTATATTTAGACCAATATGCATGTTCTTGTTGGGAGGTAATGATAATTGGATAATGGGCACTGCCATACAAATTTGGTAGTCTTCAAATCATAATGGAGGTTCCTGGTGGTTGAGACAAAGGCTAGATCAATATTTGAGGTTGATTGATCATGTAGTCTCATGTAGTCTACCCTGGGCATCATTTTTATTGAAATCATCCACCAAGAGGAATGGTGTTAGTAGTTGTCGAATTACCTTATTTATATTTGTTAATATAAATTTTCACACGAAAAGCTAAATAAAAAAATTAGGGTAAAAAGTAAAGAATTTAAAGTTAGAAGACGTTGGTAATGACGGTCAAAAAGGGTACACAATGATTCAGTTAATTAAATATTTTACCACACAGTCCAGCATTTCATACGTAGTAACTTTTCAGCCAAGACGTAATGAGGTACTCTTAAAATTGTTGTTAGAGATTTATCGACTTTATTTTTTGTTATTTTAGAACAATATTTCTTAACTAAATTTGTGTCTAAAACTGTTTTGCTGCTTATGGAATTTTTGATTTCAGAGCAGTGTCAGAATTAAATATTAAAAATTAAATATTAAAAATTAAATATTAAAAACTTCATTTATGAAATTATTTAAACATTCTAATAAACTAAAAATTAATTTTAAATATGGTCTACTTAGTGGTTTTGTCCAATATAATATAATAACAATAATTAAATGATATAATGATCAGTTTTGTTTTTTACAGATAATTTATTTTGTTTTACAAACATAAAAAATATTTTGGTAAATTATTATACTTTATTTTGATTAATGATTATATTTCCTTAAATTAAATTTCAATTTCTTTATAGTTTAATGTGGTAGTTAAAATTTTTTTTTAATTTTAAATTTTAAAATTGTTATGAAATGAAAAACTATAATAATAATATTGTTTCAATTTTTCAGATATATTCAACTTCATATTTGAACTTGACCTCCAAAAAATCTACAATACGAGATTGCAAAAACTTTCAAAAGTGAAAATAAAGTTATGAAAAACTACTAAGATATAAAATTAAATTAATATATTCGTTTTATATAATTCGTTTTAACTCATTTAGTGATTTCAACTTTGAGAAATAAATGTTAAAAAAAAGACCAAATGTGTTGCCATCTATAACATATGGCGTTTTATTTCCTGAAAAAAAGACTTCAACAAAATAATTGTTTATTTAAAGTGGAGTTTTATTTTTTAATAATTGGAATAATTTCTTCAACATCTACTAATTATATGCATAAAATAAATTACTGGAATTAATTAACCATGAATTGTATTTACAAAGTGTGAATGTCATAATAAAATTTGAATTATATCATAATTAACAGCAAACAATTCGTTTTTAATTAGTAAAGTGATAAGCTTAAAAGCAATGGAACAATTTCACAAAATGATAATGCAAAATAAAAAAGTGAAGTTTACAAGAATTATAAAAAAGAATAAGCCTTACCTTTTGTTATATCTTTTATAGACGTTACAGTACAGTATAAATAATACATCAATTTCAATTAAGTTATGGCAAATGTAAATTATTATTAGATATAAATAACTGTCAGTCTTTCTACCCTCAATTAAAATGGCATTAACAGAACTTTCCAAAAATAACTCAAGTGTCGAAGACCAAGGGACGAAAATGAAAAGAAAAGTTTCCGAAAGTTTCATCAAAAGTTCGAACGTGGAAAGAAAAAATGTAATTCGTCGCTCCAGAAGTCTTCATTTCTCGTTGCATTCCTCCTCAAGTGACGTGAATTGGGCGACTTCTTGCGACAAATACAACCAACTCATCCACTTAAAGGAGCCCAAATTGGGTCTCGAAACACCGAATTGCAGCAAAATCCTTTACACCAGCAAAGGCTCGGAGGAAGGTGAAAAGCAGCGCTATCGGTCTCGCAGTTTCAGCTTCAATGGTCCAAAGCAAAAATCGAAGAGCAAAGACAGGATCAGAAATGAGGAGGTTGCTTTGAAGAGGCTTTGGTGGAAGAAAGCTCAAAAGTTGAACCAAAGAGAGAGGAAAGATGAGAGTTGGGCGATTGGTGGAAATGATGAACTAACGTCAGAGATGCATTGCAACAATGGAAGTCATTCACAATCAGTCAGAAGTAAAACTAAACAAAAATATGAAACGTCACACAAAACAAAAACATTCAACAAAAGCAAAAACATTGAAATAAAAGTAAATTGTTCATCTAATATAGAAACAAACAGGTCAGTGAAAACTCCGCCAATTGAAAATGAAGAAATGCATCCATACAAGAAATTAGATTGGTATTATTTCAAGGGAAAGCTGTCCAAAGAAGCCAGTCTTTGGCACAACGAAAACATCGTTCAATACAAAAGTGCTGAAAAATCAAATGTTGAAATATTAGAGAACAGCAAAGATTTGGATAGAAATAAATCTCCTGCCTCAAATGAGAATAAAAAAGAGGAAATTTTTAATGTTAACGATTCAAGTAATACAAATAACAATGAAGAGACAAATATAAAAGTACCAAATTCGAACGAGACTTATGTGAACATTGACATTAATGAGGACAACGAATTAAAAGCTTCTTCAATATTGCCAAGTAGTTTGAATGAAGTTGAAAATGAAGCTACGGATAAGTTTTTGGTTTCTAATAATTTTATGGATTCCATAACCACAAAAGGGTTATCATCTGGAATATTTAACCGAAGAGAATCTTTTAATATAGCAAATAGATTTTTCAAAAAGAGAAACAGAAGTAAATCCTTTGACGATATTAAGAGACCAATTAAATATAAAGAAAACAATCAAGTGGAAGGCAGTTTTTTGACTTTTGGAAGCCATCTCAAATTAGGGAAAGAGAAAGAAAAACCCGACTGCAAGAATGCGGCTAATTTCGACGACAAGTTCTTCAGTGCAGCTCTACTAAAAGAAGCAAGACTTGGTCACCTCACCCGACCGTTAAGTGCCGCTGGTCGAGCACTGAAGCGTCCAGACCTGAAAAATGGGCGGGGCTTAAAGCAAGGAACCCCACCCTGGGGAGGAGTCAAAGACGTTGCTGAGAATGCAAAGCTTAAAGATAAGAAAATCAAACGTTCGAATGCTTTTGCCTCAACAAACATGGAAGTGCCGTTACCTCCCAAAAAATCTTTATTTCCACCAATGGACCAGAATATTCTAATGACCACAACTCAATTAGATGACAGATGTATTCAAAGCAAAATTCCTCCTGATTTAAAAATCCTAATCTCAGAGTTAAATAATTATGAATCCGAGAACGACCACCCCATAGAAACTAATCAACATAAGTCTTCAACTGTGTACGTCACTCATGCTTCAAATGAAGCTGAGTGGCCGACAGTTGATTATAATTTTAGCTCTACTGAAGAAAATTTAGAAGAAAAAAAGTACACTAATGAAGAAAACAAAGAATGCAATGTTAAAGTAATAGTTTTAAATGCGTATCAAAAAATGGATGATAAAAGCAAACAAACAATTGAAAATAAAATGAAACATCACATTGACGAAACAAACAATTTCCAGGTTGAAAATAATATTGAACAAATAAAAAATAAAGAAATTGATGGAAATGATTCAAATAATGAAACAGTAACAAGAAATAATCACTGTAATTATGAATATGAAAGCGACAGTTTGGAAGATGATGACAATACAGTTGATGAAGACGATTATGAATATGATTGTAATAAAGTTTATAATGATAAAGAAGATAATGACAGTAATCATGAATCTTTTCCAAGCAATAATGTTAATATAAGCGACATAAATATTACTGGTGGTACGATATATAATGACAATAGTAATCAATCTGACAATAACGATCTGAGTAAGAACACTAGTAATAACAACTATCAAACCGAGAATACAAATTATGCAATTTCGATAAACATAAATAGTGAGGTGAGAAATATTTTTGACTCAGGACCCGCAAAGTCCCAACCTAAAAACCCAGAGCTGGAGGAAACCATCTGTGGGTCAGTAGGATTAGCAGATGTGATGCCATCCTTGGAAACCGTTTTAAACTGCCCCCAGAAAGCTTCTTTTGGCCGGCGTCGCTTCGTTGGGTCTCCACGTTCGTTCCCTCGAGACGAACAAGTTTTTGTGCCGAGACTCACTCCAAATGGGACAGATCAGTTCGAGTTCACACACTGTTCGATTAAGGATTGTTTTTATGGTGAAAAGCAAAACATTTTTGAAAATTTTGATTACCGTTTTTTTGAATATGATAATTTTTTAGAAAATAATAACAATTGGTTGGTAAAATATAGAAAACTTCGTTGTTTAATACAAAATTCAAAGTTCGATAAAAGCAAAATTCAAAATTACTCTGAAAGTTTTAAGTTTAAATTTATATCAATCAGTTGTCCAGAAATTAATTTTTTGAAAACTTGTGATTATGAAAGTTTTTGTGAAGAAGAAAAACGTCGTCTCGCTCAACTGTCAAACAATTCAGTGAACACAAATAATAATGAAACTCATCGCAATTATTCGTCAAACAAAATTAAATCGGTTTTAGAAAATAGTCAAAGCTTAAGGATATCGTGCAATGGTTTATTTAACACCTCTGAAAACTTGAATGAACCAAAATATTTAAGATCAAATTATTTTCATGAACTTACGAGGAAAAACAAACCTTTGCGCAAATGGTCAAGTGAACCGACTTTGCTTTTCGAAAGCACAAGTGAACGTAAAACCCAAAGCAGTGATCAGTCCACTGGACTCGATGCAACCGATGATTACCGATTCGCTGAAAAGGAGTCACGTGACAAATTTGGAGAGAATCACGCAACGGATTCTGACGAGTTTTGTCGTGAGATCAAATCTACGAATTTTGGAGATAAAACAAATGAAAGTCCTTCATTAAAATCAAATCCGTTTGATGGAAAAATAGTTTCTAACTTTTCTGCTTTTTCACATCCAACTTTTTTATCTTCGTATGATTTGGATAAACAATTTGAAAATTTTGTTTCGACAAATTTCAATAAAGAAGAAACGAGCTATTTAGACAGCAATACTACGAGTTTGTTTTATTCAGAAAATAAAGAAAAAAATACAATTTTAAAGTTCTCTCAAAGAAGAAATTTTGAATGTTTAAAATTGGTTAAAAATAATGAACTAAACACAATTCAAGAAATAACTAAGTATAATCTATTTAAGTCATCTCATATCCCTTTATCATTAGGCAATCAATTATCTAGAAATACATTATTATTTCATAAAGCCTT
This sequence comes from Archaeomysis grebnitzkii, assembly GCA_031471125.1. Taxonomy (NCBI): domain Eukaryota; kingdom Metazoa; phylum Arthropoda; class Malacostraca; order Mysida; family Mysidae; genus Archaeomysis; species Archaeomysis grebnitzkii. Next base: position 7,957 of record JARUHE010086500.1, read on the forward strand.
AGATCAAACAAAAGTATTATTAATAAGGAAGCTGTACAACAAAAGTAAAATCAATCGCAAAGTGAAACGTTTATATTTCAAGAGAAACAAAAAACATCTTCGGCCTAAGCGTCTCGTTTCAAGTCATTACAAGCCTAACAGATTTTTTTATTATGAAGAAATATTGAACAAAAATTCAGAACCAGAAATAAAAGAAGAAAAAGGTTATGACATAGAATATAATAGTGATGAGAGTTATTTCAGTGATGGCGAATCATCACATTACAGTGATGACTATTCGCTTTCAAGTGAGGATGAAAGTGAGTTTGTAGACGAAGAGGTTTTTAATTGGGGAAATAATTTCGCTGAAGATAAAAAGGATTTCAGCGTTGACGTGTGTGAAAACCAATGCAGCAAAACGACGTGCAAGGTGGTGGTCACAGCGGAAAAAAATATTTTCGTCATTTCGAACAACATTTGCCACAAATGCCGAACAAGTTTGAACAAATTACTCAATAATTTGCAAGCAAAACTGAACACAAACCCGTCAACAAATCTGGAGAATATATTTGAAACAAACGACGCAAACGGTCGTTTGAGTTCAAGTGCATTAAGTGAAGAAAATGAAGATTATCGGGAAAGCTCATTCTCATCCGTAAATTCGGACTCGTCTGCAGAAAACATAAAAGTGCAAATAAAATTAAAAGAATTGACTTTTTCAGATTTGGATTCGATTGATCAACCAAACATGAAGGTTGGGTTGAGCGAAATCAGTGACCGATTAAAACAATTGAAGTTCAAATACAAAAAATATTTGAGTCATAAATCGGGAAAATATTCTTTTGAGTTTGATCAGCAAAAATCAATGAATGATAAACCAATTCTGCTCAAAAGAAGCTACTGTTGTGATTATGAAATACATAATAATCCAGAAAATTGTTTGAAAAACGCCAAGACACAAAATGGATCTTGTTGGATTTTCGGAAATCATCATCGAACAACTTCAACAAACAGCTCCGGTTGTTCATCAAATAGTGATTCAAAAGAACAATATATTGATAATGATACAAATTTTTTTAATTGTGGTCATGACAGCAACAATGGCGATCTTCAACTACATGTCGGAAATGACAATCTGCAGAACGAAAACACAATTGGAATAAAATGCGTCAACATCAATTTAGCAAAATCTGTCTATGAAAAGAAAAACTTTTTCACAAAATACATTTTACCAAATAAAGAAAGGAAAAATAAAACAAATTTGAACGATGCAAATGAAGCATTTGTTAAAGTGCTGAACGCGAACAATAGAAATGAAAAAACTTCCACATCCGAAGGAGAGCAAAGAGTGTTCTTATCTAACAACTTGAATGACGAAAGGATAACGAATGATAACGTTAGGTCTAACAGAACATTAGGTAAAGAGCACGAGAGAGAATGGGCGGAGAGTGGCACAGAAAGGAAGGAGGGACTAAGAGAGATAGAGCCGAACAGGTGGGCGGGATCTCATCACAACCTGACTGAACTGAGGACGTCAGTAATCGCGCGTTCTTTGCCACGTGCACATGTGAGAGACGCATTCAGTGTCGTTGGATTAATTGAGAGTAACATAACCAAAGATATCTGGGGACAGGCCAGGACATGGCCGCCCTACGATGCTATATTTGACTACCCATTCACCAGTGATATGCCGTGCAAGAGTTCGGGAATTCCTGTTTATCAAAAGAGAGGGACAGATACGTCCAAAGGGGAATGCAAAGATGAGGCAGTTAACGCTGCTGGTAGAGGTAGTGGAAGAGAAAAGAGTGCTTCAAGACGTGCAACAAACTTAAGAAATAATGCTACTTCCTTGACAGACGGAAATAAACAAACGTCGAATGAGCAAAGTTCATTAAAAAGAGGCTCGCATATATCATCTAGAAATAAACTTGCACCTGTTGCAAAGGAAAAGAATGACTTCAATAGTTCGAGTAATACCATTAATATTGAACAAGATCATGTTTTTAACTGTGAACCAAGTGAGCCTAAACATCCTAAAGGTAAACATAAAACTTATTTACCTACAACTAACAAGAATTCTTTTAGAACTCCTCCTTATACACCACAAAACAAAAGGAGGGTGTCTAGTGATGGCAGCAAAAATAAAGAATCACCGCAGGCTTCTCCATTAATGTCGAGAAACAGATATTCTAAATTGCCTCATGACTTGAACAAACGTTCTAGGAATTCATCTCCAAGTACGCTTAGCAATAAGAACAAAGACTCCAGGGAAAACTTAACACCCAAGTCCAGCACAGCGAATACACATCAGGTTGATGCAGCATCAAAGCAAGGTAGTTCATCCCTCAAGCTGGACACTCCACCAAGATCGCGACCTTTATCAATATCACCTCCAAGTGTTTCGTATAAAGCTTCGAAAACAAGTTTTAAGCTAGAGACCAATGAAGAAAAATGTTTAGAAACTAATGTTGAGCCTGAAATTTTGGATTGTAATGAAAATAAAACAAAAAGAAGAAATTTTTCAAAACGTTTTAATGGCACTTGTAATAAATTATCATCTATACCAAATATCCCAAAAGTTACAGACTCCATTGAAAGTGTTTGGAGCGAGTCAAGTGATAATTTATTACCAAAAAGTTCCTTAAACACTAATAGAGTAGGACCAAGTTCGAAGCAAAATATTAAAAGAATAAAACCTCCTACTAATTATCAAGAACAATATTCCAGTTTGGAATCGGTGAAAAAGTATCGTCAAACATATACATCAGCAGCCAAAGATAAAAACCCAAATAATCTAAGCACAAACCAAAAATTGTATACAAATAAAACGAGAACATCAAAACGTGTTGCTTTAACAAAAGATGTGCACAAGTTCTCAAAAAAAGATTTATCCAATGCTAAAGATGGGCCATCGCTTATTCTGCACAAAGAAAATGAAAACAGTGAAAGGAAAAAGTTGAACAAATTTCCTAGCACCAGCTCAATACACAATTCGAAAAAGTCTTCAATTACGCGAACACTTTCCATGCCAAAGAACAATGTTCCCTTCAACGAAAAGCCACAAAGATGTAGGATTGTAAATAAAGTAATGACAGGCAGTAAAACTAACTTTTCTAGTGGAAAAAGTAATTCAAAATCGTTCATGGGATATGGTTTAGGCTACGGCTACAACGATAATAGTATTAGTTGCAAATCTAGCTCTAATGGCTCTTTAGCGTATTCTAAAGAGGATTTATTAGACAATGAAAATGCCGAGTCATCTAGTAAAAGGGTCAGTAGGCTTACTTCCTTATCACACAACGGAAGTCAAGTGTCTCTGCAAGATCCAAATACTAATAATGAAGAATTCATTTCTGATAAAAATACTAACTCTTTCAAAAATAAAGAATCGTTGATTGAGAGTGATGGTCGATCCTTATCCAAAAACTCTCTAAAGGAAAATAACAAAGTCGATGACAAAACGGTGACTGACAAAGAACAAGAAAAATATAATGTAATCAATAAAATACAACATAATGAAAATGAAGAAAATAAGAACTATCTGACTCGTTCACCATTTTATGAACATAAGAATGTTGATTATAAAGAAAACAAAAACACAGAAAAAACTGTAGATGAAGAGCTCGAAGCCCTCGAAGGAAAGCTTGCGTTCCATTCAAACAAGGGAACAGCGCATACCTACGATGTATGTGATGCTACGCTTACGGAGGAAAACAGTCGGAAAATGTTCAATTACTTTAACAAACATCAAACATTAGAAAAAAGTGAGAACATTAAACCCAAACGACATTCTTATGAAGTCAAAGTAAATAACACGAAACAAGATCCAATTAATATTGTACACACCAACTCTATGGATGAAAAGTATGTGCATGATGAAACAAGCCTGAGAAGATCCATCAGTCTTCAGCATCCCTTGTTTGAGTCTTCTTCATTTGATAATTACAGGCCATGCAAATTTGAAATGACAGACAATTACGGTTTGCTGCCACAAAGATACTCAAGCAATTGTTCGAATGACACAAAACAGCCTGTTTCGCTACCTGGTATTAACGTTTCTTTCAAAAACATTCCTAATGAAAATGGAAGTTTTGTTTCCTGCAATGATGACTTATTCGAAGAAATGAATGACCAGAATGAAGAAGAGTTTTTCAGAGCAAACATTACAAAACTACCAATTCATGCAAGTAACGAAAATGTTACAAGTTCGTTCACAATGGCCAACGATCCAATGTATAAAGGTTACTTATTCGAATGCTATGATGCAAACAACGACAACCACAATAGTAAATTCAAAGCACACAAGTCGAACAAGGAACGTGTTAACAGATATACCAACAGAAAGTCCAACAAAATCAGAAATGGTTCACCTATGCCTCACGTCCCCCCTTCCTTACCTAGCAGAACCCTGCCAAGATCAATGAGTGAATTCTCTCACTCCCAAAATATGAACACCAGCAAGCTTTGCAGGTTTTACAGCGACGATATCACTTCTTTCCGTAAAAATGATCTGTCCAGGCTTAGCCAAGATGTGTCTACTCATTTTCATAACAAAGAAATTCCACGTTTCCACAGTGATGAATTTAATTGGATTCAAAACGATGAGATAATCAGGTTTCATAGCGAAGAAAACATTTTATCATATAGCGAAAAAACACCATCAAGGGTTTGTAATAGGTTAAAGCCTAAATATAACAATGAATTAAAGCGACACAGCGATAATCTAGATGAAATATACACCAATGATTTATACAAGACCTTCTATGATAGCCAAGAAATAACAACAGATAACGACTGTGATGATAAATACAAAAATGATACAGACTATGAAAGAAAGTTTTATAATAGAGATGCAGATGAAATGACTATAAGTACTAACAACAATAACAATAATGCAGAAATAGTGTACAATGATAGACCAATTTATAAGAAGAATAATGAAAAATATTTTAAGAATAAAAGTATTTATAACAAAGATTCATTTGATGAAGTAAACTATGACTCGTTAAATAACTCGACCAATAATAAAGAGGTTTTCAAACAAGCTTTTGATTTTTCTTCAAACAATTTGTACAAACACTCTCCAGTACACGATATACATTCTATGCCAACAAAAAATTGTTTTGAAACAGAAAATGGTCGTAAAAATACAATGATTAATTTGCATTCTAAGAGTAATGAAAATATTACCAAATCTAGCTTTATTCCCCGAGAAAATAAAGATGGTTACCTTAGAAATAAACCTTCCAACAGAGACAGTGGATATAAAAGCAGAATAGAAATGGATGATTTTGATGAAAGTGATGATGTTGCTAGTAACTTAGAAGAGTCTCTAGCCAGTATAATTGATAACAATGCATTGAAAAACTTGAACAGTACCGTTTTAACTGATCAATTTGATGCAATTATTTCAACATTGAAAAAGGTTGCTGCAACTGTTAACTCAGAAGACAAGAAATCATTTTATTATGATTCATATTTAAAGTCTGAAAACGAAGCAAATGGATTAACAGAGAGGAATTTGTTGACACCACCTGGTTACATGTCCTCAAGCATGTCTATCACACCTTCGTCAATGTCATCATCTTCAGTGAGCCCAATAAGTCCGTCCACACCAAAACCACCTTGGAGTAAAGGAAGACAAGGACTGTTTTCGATAAGTGAAAGTCATGGTGGAAGTACATCTTTTGGAAGTTCAACTTTGCCGAATAGAACAAGAAAATATTCTCTACCTTCTACACACCATGACTTTTTAAACCATTCATTAAGAGAAGAGCTTGCAATGAAACTACATGGAACAACTCAGTTTGTTGACAAACCAAATTCATGTGAATATACTTTATCGATGGATCCAAGAAATAACTGTAGTACTGAAAACTATTTACAAACAGAAAACAGCGGCCAAAGATTTTTTGGAAGAAAAAACAGCACTGGGTCAATAGGACCATCCTCGTGTGCCTCGCTTCTTCAAGATCAAAGCTATCATTTGAATTATAAGTCAACTGCATCGCTGAACAACGTGATGTTGAACCAAAAAGAGAGCAGAAGTGAAGAGAATGACAATGCTGCTTATAAACCTTATCATTACAGACAAAACGACAACATTTATGGTTTAGATAATGAGCCATACAAAACACAAGTATTCCAGAAGCATGTTCCCATAAGAAGACAAAGTGCTTCATCCTCAGAAGCAAGGTTACGAAAGAGTTTGTCCAAGAGTCGAGAATTACTTACTCAACTAGAACATGAGTATAAGAAGTTGAGAGGCGATGAAAGTGTTAGAAATTCCTTATCTAATGATATCATAACTTTCGAAGAAGATTTTGAACAGCTTTTGCAAACAATAGCGAACGACTCAAAAATATCCCCGGAGTCAAAAAGTTTGATATTAACTAACAATCAAGGCTTTGGAACCATATCAGCAAACTCGTCTCCATTGCCTGTGAAATCCGAAAAGTGGAGAACCAAACGTGAGATGCCGCCCATTCCATCATTAGAGAGTCCGCGATGTAGAAGGTTCCAAAACCATTCAGACGGCAGGCATTTATTTTCTTTCTTTCAAAAGAAAAGTCGAAGTCAAAGTTTAACAGGGACAGAAGGAGGATTACCTGTGATGCATGAAAGCATAAGCAAGGCAAGAACACTGAAAGCCCATACATTGAACAACTCATCATCACAAAGAAACATGTATCAAACAACGGCTCAGAAGCACTCTGAGCGCACAAGTAGAAGCAACAGCATTCCCACCATCACAGTGAGTCCGATAGAACTAGTAAATGGACTGAAAAAAGCGAACCGAAGGAGGTCTTTGTCGGGAACTTCTGACCAGAACGAGAATGAAGAACATTTCGATGAATTTGCTGAAAACGATGAAGATGAAGAGGAACCAGCGAAACAGCAGAGGTCATTGTCCTTGCCAAAGTCGTTTCTTTCCGATAAATATGGATTAAGTGGACTGAAGGCCGCATTACCCAGGTGAGTGCCAGCTGATGCCTGCGGGCATCGCATTTTACTTTGACCTCTCACAAATGTTTAATTTAATGACTTATTTTTATTGTTCATGGCTAGACAAATTTAATTAATACACACACACACACACACACAAACACACACACAAACACACACACACACACACACAAACACACACACACACAAACACACACACAAACACACACACACACACACACACACACACACACACACACACACACACACA
>JARUHE010086611.1:0-24766 GCA_031471125.1 Archaeomysis grebnitzkii
ATGGAAGTTCTCTGTAACTCTTAAAATAAAGTTGTTTAACACTAATTGATTTTCATGTGCAGACGACGACAACGACGGAAAATTAAAACCTATATAGAGCTTTTTCCTATTGTAACGCTCGATAAAAACGGGTCTATACCCGGCACCTCCTACAAAAGAGACATGACGAGTGTTACCAACCTAAGGTGTGGAAGTAGGTGCTGCACCCAAACAAGACTATTTTGGGTTGCAGTCACTAAAGAAGTCTTAGTCAGTTAAGAAAAGGGATCATGATGTGAAGATGGGAATGACGAAACCCAACTATCAAATTATCTAAACATATTGTGATGCTAACAAATAACTTCAAAGGTTTATAAATTCTGATATTTATTTCCTTAAATGAAGTCAAGCATGAATATTATATTTTTGTTATAAAAATTATCAAAAAACAGTCATCTTCAACAAAGAATCTGAGGTGCAAAAAATTGGGAACAGGACAAGCTTCACTTTGTTGTAATACTTTCACCAAATGAACTAAATTTTCAGTATTGGATTATTTCCAGTGTTCATTTTGTCTATTGAAATGCATTCATTGTAAATCATTAGTTTTATTTACAAAGATTTATTCAAAGTTGTTTATGTAAATAACACTTATGAACAGCCAGCAAAAATTGTGCCAGACTAAGTTAGTTATTTAATTGAAATTCCATTCTCATGAACCAGGCTATGTGTGGGATTGAAAAGCATTCACCACCCTTGTAGTTGATTCTCTCTTAGGGAAAACTTATTATTTATAAGTTATTTCCATGATTTGACATCCAATGCCATGTTATTGGCATTTGAGATTGATTGATTATATAAATAAAGGAGCCAATACCCAGCGCTGCACCCGGAGGGTATTCAGCACTAAGTAACAAAAAGGATTAAAAACAATGCTAATCAAAGCCGATAAAACAGTCCAGTGGACTTTAAAGACTCAACCAATGCAATATTGGCATTTGAGAGCCCAGTTACTAGAAAGAAAACTATTTGGAACAATTTGTATCTTTGGTTAGATAATACTATTTACAACATTACACTTCAACAGAAACTCAAATATACAACAAAAAAAAGGTTTGTAAAAATTAAGGACTTTATTTAATTTTATTTTAAAATAATTATTTACATAATCTCTACAAAATATACAGTACCACTAACGAAGTGAACACAAAAGTTAGTTTTTTCTTAAATGTTTTTACAATAGACCAAGTTTGAGCTTTTTAACAACCTATACAATATAGCATCTACATCCAAACAATTAAAAAATTTACATTTAATTGAGGTAAATAAAATGGTAATTGTAAAATTTAAAAATAAATTAGAACTAAAATTAAAATTGTATACCTGAACATGTAAATCAACATTTAAAAGTTGATTTTTTAGCAATAGAAAGGTGAGAAATTAATAAAAAAAAAAGAAATATATACAAATTATACAGAAACATGTGTTGCTAATAAGTTTTTAACAAGAAAATTATTATTACTTAAAACCAACATGAAGCACTTCAATGTGAAAACTAATTGCAATTAAAATGGACCAATGTTTGTTGCTGCATTTGAGCAGAACTCACATAATCCGCTAGAGACTGACTGGACACGAGCCATTAGGCTTTTCAACGCCGTGAAGAAACAATGAAGGAAAATGTGCTAATCGTTGTATTAAGTTTGATTGTTGGCGAAATGTTTTTGGGAGTTTCTTCTTATTTTTATCCAGTGATGATCATCCTTCTTTCCTGAAGAAAAATGTAGAATATTTAGATAAACGCATCATTGCACAACTTTATACGCAATTGTAAAATAAAGTAAAACAACATGCAGTTATATAATACAAACTAAATTTGTTTTAGAAAAATTTTATACACATGAAAAAACTACCAAGTACACAGCGGGTAATAAAATTAATAAAGTAAAATGGTTCAATTTGTAATAATTCTAATGTTTGTGAACTGTGGCTTATTCTATCACTATGATGAAGTGTTGAACTAATTTTGACGGATGTGAATGTAGACAAACACAAAGTCAAATTTTTACTAAAGAGCTAAACACCTCTGAAGGCACCCAACTAGCATGGTCAGATATGCGGGTTTTATTGGCCCAGACAAACAGAAGAAGGCAAAATCTATATCAAAATATTCTTTCCATGGAATAATTCAACATGCAAAAATGAAAGTTACTTTTATGTACATGCAACACAAATCTATATTAATGAATACCAAAATACTAATAAACGAACTACTTAGATTTATAGCTGTGTTAGTAATGTGAACGATTGAAATACAATTTTACCATTATTTTCATTTTTCAACTTTACAGCTTTAAGTTTCTTTGACACACACAGCTGTTCTCTAAATATAAACAAATCACAACCCTAGTTTTCTAATCTTAATAAAATTTTATTTATACCTAAATAGTGAGCACAAATTTTGAATTCTTGAAATTGAGCAAACTGTCCACCTAAAACTTTTTCAGCAGTTTTATTCAAACTTTTCCCACTACTTCATTATTTGAATGAGATTCACGATAGAAAATGTACAAATATACAGAAAATAATTTTATAATTTCAAAGATTATAATAAGTTACCAGATTTGATTTCATATTGGCTGCTTCGGCCAACAAATGTAATCCATTTATATTATCGAGGTAATGTTCTGGGGTGGGGGGTGAAGGGGGAGGCGAGGAGACAACTTCTGCAGTAGAGGAGGTACTGTAGCTGCTATTGGTGTTGTTGTTGTTGTGGTTATGGTAAACCTGCATCTTCATACTCAAACTAGGTAGGTTGGAGTATATCTGCGAGTGGTTGATAGCTACTTCAGGCACATGCTCATAGTTTGGAGAGTCGTTAGGCGTGTCATACTGATGGATGATGGCGCCGTTGGGAATGGAAGCATCCTCTGTCGTGTAATTGCACGATGTGTCCAACATCTCGGCTTGTGAGCTGGGATAAATTACGATGTTATTTTCCAGTTCGATATTTTGCGATTGTTGATTCACCCACGTCTCGATTCTGTTCCCGTAGTCATGGTCCACATTTTGCGGAGAAACCCAACATGCCGTCGTGCCGTCTTCGTGTTTGATGAGAGGTGTAGGACGAGGAACTTCATAGGAAACGAGAGAAGATTTGCTGCTGACTCCTTTCAGTTTTTTGGATTTTCTGGTGATTGTATACTTACTCGGGTCATTGCCATCACTTTTGATCATGTCTGGCAATATTCTTCTGCGAGCATTTATGAACCAGTTGCATACCTGAAATATATGATTTGGTGAAATTAATTGCCTTCGAGACTACTAAATACAATAAATAAATTGAAACTACTTAATAAACAAGCACGAGTAAATGCAACACATTAAAAGATGTGTTTTTATGTTGAGAAAGTTTCTAAAATTGTGTATTTTTTCAATACATTTTTACATATCATATTTAAAACTTTTCTTTCATTTGTTTCAAATAAAATCATTTCGAAACCTTCAAAAACCAATTGGTTGATCATGAATTTGATGATAAATTGGCCAAGCCTAAAAACTCCTAAAATGGCTATTATTCAAGAACATATAAATTTTAGGCAAAAAAGTCCTTCTGGCATTCTACCTCAGAATCTCCTGTTTTAAATAAACTTTTCTCTAAACCTTCAAATAAAATCTCCATTAACCATGAATTTCAACTCTCATAAAATTTATATTTTAATAAGTAAATATTGATTTCACAAAAAAAAAGTCCTGAGTGACTCAGTGTGTGTAGAACATTGTTTTTTATTTTCATTTAAACAAACTTCTGTATCTTTTTTATTTTGAAAAAATGTGAAAATATTAGAAGAGTTCACAAATCATCCACCGTCCCAACAACAACCAGATGTCATTTACAGAAGCTGGTTTTTCAAAACCAGTTTAATAAACAAATTGAAATTACAAAATAAATAAAGAAATGAATACAATTTTAAATAAACAAAGTGGACAAAATTCGCATTTCTTATCTGTGGCAATAAAAAAGAAAACTAAAGTGAAAAACGAAAAAACACAAACATCACTGTACAATTCAAAACTTAAATTTTTATAATTCATAAAAAATAAATAAATAACCGTCCTTTTGATTCCCTGAATTCAGTCTAAAAAAATTGAAAAACTCGAAAAAAAAAACATTACATCTGAATTTAATAATGTAATCAAGTTATATACATACACTTGCGATTAAACAAAGTTGTAATACAAAAGAATGAATAAAATATTTACATTCAAGTATTTATATAAGATGCACAAAATATTTAACAGCTTCTAATAAAGTAAAATCAATGTTTGCCATTTCATCTGTATCACGAATTAATGCAAGATTTTGGTATACTTTGTGATGAATTATGGCTTTTTGTTGAGGACCACCAAGAGAGAAGAATATATCAAAACAAGTAAGAAATTCATTCTGGATAAGGGCTAGCAAAACTTAATAAGTTAGTCACTCTTTTTCAATATTAAAACATTTGTAAAAGTTGTGAAAGTGTTCTTAAATTGAAGTACACACGTGTTTTACCTACGTTATATATTTAATGTATCTATCTAAGTCATAAGGTTATTTTATAATGATTTCTTTAAAGTATTTTTTTCGGATCGATTATTGTAAATTTGTTCTAAAGCTATCGTCTACGATACCCTCGATACATAAACAAATCTTATTGACTCTCCTCAGAACAGTTTAGTTGGCTTATGGTTTACACATGAGCCTGGTGCTGAAGCTAAATAATTGTCTAGAGATGATAAACTAACCTGCAGCATGGTGAGGTTGGCCTGTCTGGCGAGCCTGTTCTTCTCGTCATCGGATGGGTAGCAGGAGTACATGTGTTCGTGCATCCACTTCTTCAGCAGAACCACCGACTCCTTCGGCAGGTTGCCACGGCGCTTCTTACCGCCGCCGCTCTTCTTTTTTCCTTTGCCCTCGTCTGCGGATAGCTGTTCACCTGAGGGAGAAAAACGAGAATTCATTAATCAAGTTGACAAATAATCAAACGCATAAGAAAAAATGAAGAAAACATAATAATTGACTAATAATAAAAATAAAGAGATAATCAAAGAAATAAGAATACAGTAATAACATAAATAACGAAAGTCTAAATTAAGCTAAATAAAAAAATTAACTAACAATGAAAAAAAAGAAATAATTAAACAAATAAGAACAGAAATAAACAAAAATAAATAAATATGGAATTACAATGCAATGATAAAATATGACCTTTACCCTCTTTTAAATTGGATTCAATTTGGGACCCTGAACAAATTTTGTGAACCAATTCTTAGGTTACTGCCAGAGTTGTTGAGGATAAGAATTTATTGTTCATGTAGTATAAGGAGCGATCTCTGAACTGATGAAAATGGCATACGTTGTGTCAGAATTAGAATTTACTTCATAGGTTGTCAGTAGACAAAACTAAATAATTAGTGAATGTTACATTTATGTTGATTAAAATTAGAGTTAAAAATGTTAAGACATTAGGGTATAGGGCATGAAGGATATAATGAATGAAATACAACAAGATTCGTTTTCAATACTAACTCCAATGTATTTTAATTATCATCGCAACAACCGTTCAACATCACAAACAAGTAGCATTAGTGGTTTCGGTTACCAGTGTACATCAGGATTTTTGTTTGGAAAAACTATTAAAAAAAAACAATATTTAAATAATTCAACACAGATTTAGCCTAATAATATTCAAAACGATGACTTTATGCTAACACATCGAGACACTTTATATTGAACATGAAAACTATGATTGGACATCTTGTATCAATTTAAAACTAAAAATGAAAAAAAATAAGCAGAGAAACCACATGGTCGAGTTGAAACTACATAAGCACGTGGTCTTGATATTTAATCTACCTTTCCCAACGCTACTTCAGTTTGTTCTACATTTCTATACAACTGAACTACAGTACTTTCATTTGAACAACATGCCATGCTAAACTTTAGAAATTGAACGTCATCATGCAGTTAGGTTGTATTTTTCCAGAATTAATAATAAATCTTAATTATATTTATTGTATTTCACATTTTAACATTTAAAAGAATTGAACAATTTACATGCAAACTAAAAAATATTAGTGAATGCAAATATATTTTGTGTGAACAGAGATTTAAAAAGCATAGCATATTTAAGTAGGGTTGCATTATCCGGAAAAATGAATTTCAGTAGAAACAAAAAATTTCGATTCGACATTTATTTGAACAATTAGGCCAGCCAAAACGAACATTAGATTCGCATCATAACAATTTTTAAATAAATTAAGAACTAAAATTGTATTTCAATATTGAATAGCCTACATAGCCAGACTAATCAAATACCAAATTTTGATGACCACGAAAACAAAATTTAAAAACCGCTATTATTAAAAAAAACATAAACTTGTGAAGTTCATTTTATGTAACTAAATATTCCTTTGAAACTAATAAACTGACTCTTTAAATGTTATTGAAAACATGTTAGTTGTAAAATTCATAAGAAAAGAAAACATACAAGAAACTTATTATTTAAAAATGTCTACATGTCATTCTAAACATTTTAGACCTACTTGGTCTGGACGACAACAAAGATGCAAAGTATGTTAGAGCGTTCAATGCAAAAGGTGAAATGTCATTTAAATTTAAAAATAAGAATTAATTTTCCTTGTTTATGTAATCCAAGTCGTAAATCTTCAGGTTTATGCAGTTACGCAACAGGTTAGATAGGTTTTCAATTTCACATCTAAAGCATACAAATATTTACTATTATAGCATGTTTTTAATTAACATTTTATCTCTGAGAACAATTATTTGAATGGAATGCAAATTAAATTTATTTTCACGCATGGCTGAAAGACATTTAATTTTTGAATGGATTTTCCAGCAATGTCAACTATTTGGACAAACGTAAACAAGGGAACGAAATCGTCCAATCACAGACGGCCTTGCAAGTAGTACCAATTCACACCATCGACCGAGACCCTTTCTTGACCTTGAAGGTGGCGAAGGAAGTAAACGAACTGAGGGGGGAAGTGGGGGGGGGGTTGTGTCAGACAATGGGGGAGGGAGGGATGAACGTCCCTCATTTACAAATTATACTACTGACCCAATCAAACACCATGACAGCCAATAACGTGATTTGTTGCCAATGGTTTTACTTTAACATACAAGGAATCGTCATTTCAAAAATGTTTCAACTTATTGGGATTTATTTTAATGTTGAAAACAAAATAAATTTAAACTTAACATATCACCATGAAAAAATTATATTCTTGTTAAAATTTAGACAAAACTATCCAGCTCAGTAAAAAATGTTAGTTAATAAATTTGAAGAATAAGACATTAATTTTAGATTTTAAATAAATTAAAAAATGTACAAACAATTATTTGGATAGGACGTTGAACGATAACTTCCATAATGAACAAAAAGGACACTCAACCAGGAAGTTATTCCAGCTTCGTTAGAGGAAGAAAAAGATTGGTTCTACTCTATAAACACAGATGCAGATATATTGATAATATCTAGACACATGCATTGACATGTATGCACCATTTTACAAGATGCGTACTCTGACTGACTGAAATGCATTTATAAATGCTTCTAAAGAGATAAAAAAAAGACTTTCATTGTTTTCATAATATTGTTAGCATAGTTAGGTATATATAAAAAAAGGTAAACAATAATTGTAAAACTAAATGAAACACCTGCATCATTAATAACCATTCATAAATATCTACAAGGCATAGTTCAAATAGAATTTTACATATGGAAATTAAACTACAGAAACTTAAAATCTAACAACTTTCAACATACATAGAAATACATTGGACGTGCATAATGTTCCATTAATCATATCAGCATAACTTCACACATAAAAATGCTAATGGAAAGAACTAGCAAAAACAAAAAATGATCAAGGTGGTACTTACTAATAATGTTATTATTAGTCATTGTGAACTCGGCAGGGCATTCATATTCTGTGGAGGATAAAACAACTTTTAATAAATCATTTTTCAACATTATTTTTGCCTAACTAAAAATAAAGGTTATTTTACATATATCTATTGGATTTACACAAGATAAGGTCAACATAAAAGTGAATAATTTGCACAAGATTAATTTAAGAAAAAACTAGATGTCATTACGAAGTAAAAAAAAAGAAGTGTGATTTTCTATTGTGATGAAGTTACTTTATAGAATGTAAATTTGAAGGTTACCATACTATGGTGAACGGGTTCACGGACAGACACTATAATATATAAATATAAATTTACTTTAATTTTAAATATTTATATTAATGTGATAATTCAAAAGATTTAAAAATGTATTGAAGTTCTTAATGTAAGTAGTTTGGTGCGATTTTTTTAGTTTTGAATCATTGTTCAAGGATATAGTTATTATAATGCAACAATGGAAGTGACAAGTCATCAGGAATTGTATTTATGGAGAAAAAAGATTCTTCGTTTATTATAAATACTTGTTAAGGAAAATATTGTCAAAGTTAGATATATTAATACAAAAAATAATTAAGTTAGCACATCACAGCAAAATGTAAACTTTTTGAATGTTCAAAGGCTGGTTATCGATAGGATCCAAATGTTGGCTTGTGTAAACACGAGAATGTAAACATTGGAGAAAAGTGTGCCAATCGTAAATACCAATACATAGAATAGTACAATTGGGTTAAACCTAAAAATACTACGATTCTGTTCTAGTACTTCACTTGTTTACATGAATGAAAGGTTCATTGACATTATTAGAATTCATTTTAGATTATCTTCAGCAACGACGACTTTTTCAACACAGAAAATGTGTGGCCTCTTATTTGGAACATGTAATGGACAATAAAAAACTTTGAGTATGTCAAATTATTATGAAAATGGAAACATTTACCGAAACTAATTAATCAATTAAAATGAATTAATGCTAAAAAATTAGATTTTAATTTCCTAAGTTTACATTTAGCTGAAAATAGTTTAAGTCCTAATTTTGTTCTGAAATGAGTAGATATTATAAAAAAAACTGAAATAAACATTCGATTATTATAAATTTAGTTTTTGCGGTGGGTACTGATGTTAGAAACACATTTTTTATATTTACATCAAACCTAGTTTGGAATTAGTAGCTATTCAAGTACCAAGACCTCTTTTAAAGATAGCTTAATGATTAGATATCGAAACGAAATACACGAAAGAACAAAATACCAAAAACGGTCTTTTCAAGAAGTGAATATTTTTATTTATAAAACTAAATAAATGTCGGAAGACTTGAATCGTTAGTTACCCTAGCACTTCAAATAGGTTACAATCATTTCACAAAAAAAAATTGATACACAATGATTGATTTTTTATTACTTTAGCAATTTTCAACTCACCAGGTGGAAGATAATAATTGTTCGAGTACATCATCATTGTGATGCGTTGAACTTTATAAATCCTCAATAAAATGTATGAAAGAACAAAGATTTAAAACAGACAAAATATTTCAAACAAGTAAATGATTTTCATTGTTGTTGGTCTGTCATTGTAACAACTGAACAAAATCACCGAATCCGTCACCCGATTAGGTTTCTGTGCACAAAAAAGAACCAATAAAACAAACACGACTCGGGATCGCCTCCCAACACAAGCGCTAGCACAACCACAATATTTCCGGCCTTTTCCACCCCTAGCCTAGCAGCTCTAATAACCCGATGTTGGCACTATCTGCCATCGTTTTTTTGGCAAAGTACAGATAATTACCCTCAACCCACATGGGGGAAGGTGCCACACTTGGCATCGCCTTGTTTCACAAGATGCACCATTATTTCAGTGTTTACGTAAAACAGGTTGTTTGAGCATATGTTAAAGGATTTTAATTTTGCAAATACCGATCTGATTAGGTCTTAATTAACCAGTACCGTTTATGAAAACATTGTCGATATAAAGGTCATCCCATGAACTTCATACTTTACAGAGTGTCAAAACAGCAGATGTTTTATAGAAGAAAGTATAAACAAAAAAGAAAAGTCAAAAACTGACAGAAGTTCTTTAGAATATTTTGAACATAAAACGTCTCAAATCTATCAACTATGAAATGTCAAAACACAGGCCAGGGATATCCCCAAATTAAACGTTGCAAACCAAGTGTGAATCATTATGGTCTGTCATTACAAAAAACACAAAATACCCACACATATTCAATGCATAAAACAAAAATGTCAAGACTAAGTTCAACGTTGAGACATAAAACAAACATTGGCTGAAGAGCCATTGTTTCCCAAAAACATCATTGAATTTTAAAGACTTAAAATAGAAAAGATCCCTCAAGAAGCTTAAATGGTAATTTAAATATAACTTTCGAGAGACAACAAACAAACACCCTTGGAAGATATGCAACTTCATAATAAACAATCAATTTTGATCAATTCAAATAATAGTTTTATCTGCACTAAAATCTTTAAAAAAAAATATTTGTCCATCTGGGTTATAATGAAATTAAATGTAAGCTCAGCGTTAATCGGACAGTGCAGTGGCTGGTATGCCGTTGTTGGCACAGTGCCTAGTTGAGCTCCAACTTAGTCACAAGATTTGGCAATACATTAAATAATAATCATATTTCAAGTCTATCATTTAGACATTAAATATTATTTAATAAACACAAGTAACAAATCTAAAAAATTGACTAACTTTTTAAAAACGATTTAAGCCGATTTTTATCAATTTTAAACGTCGATAAAAACAAAAACGCTCATAATTGAATATTTGCAAGAATTTAGGGAAGAATATTTTAACTCAGAAATTGTCTATTGTGTAGAAAGTAGAATAGACTTCAGTTGACAAGTAATAAATTCACTCCCATGGCTCAGTATTATGTCTAATAATATTTACTCTTTCAGTTAACAAATGTCAATGTACTTTGTAATAAAAAGCTTCTAAAAATATTATAATGGAGATACATTTAATCGAAACTTATTCTATTTAATATGTATTTTTTTAGAACTTTACAAGAAGTAACTTCATTAAAACTAAAAAAAATATTTCAACAAAAAACTTGTATTCCAAAGCAATGCCTGACTTGAACATAAACATCGTGATGATTTCCAACAAAAACACTCAATTTCATCCAAACATTGTTCAACAACCACAAAAGTTTATCAATAAATGGCAAAAACTTATCCACAGCAGAGATGCTGTCGGTGGAGGAAAGTTTTCATAGAACCATCTTTGTATCTAGATCAGCCTTGTACTCAGACGAAAGCCGGTGAGAGTTAAATTTAACATCCAAATAGATTTGATTTAACATGTCACTCATTTTTCATAATTTTGAGCAAAGTTGTTTAAACTTTTTTGCATTTTCGTTGTAGCAGAATAATGTCAAGTTGTTCTAAATCAATCATAACTAGTCAGTAATTAAGTCTTTGAACTTATTTTAATAGTTTGAGCATAATTTATTTCTTTCTAAGCATAATGACGAATCAAGTAGAATGCAATGGTTTGTCTGTTGATCAGAATCTATCAGTTAGAGTCAGAAAGTAAAATTTTATTTACCTTCAAATATATTTCAGTGATAATCAAAGCATGAGCATAGTAATTTTAAGAACACATGTTTGACAAAAGGTTTCGAAAAAACGGAATCCTAAGAAGTGAAAAGTTTTTAAGAGAAAAACAGAAAAATTTCGCGGGATATACGAGGACAGGTGTGAATTGAAAGAAAGGGAATGTTTACATAAGTAATGTCATCTCCGATACACGTGGCGCTGTTATATCAAACGAACAAAAAAGCATAATTGTCAAAGTTTTTGTAGTTATTTTCTACCATTATATGAATCGACAATAGAAAAGTGAGGTAACCCACATTTACTTCACTTGTGCTATTGTCTTTTATATGTGGATCGACGATAGCACAAGTGCGGTAAGTCACATTCAAATGACAGGGCTTACCTCGCTTGTGCTATTGTCGATCCAATTATAATGTCGGAAAATAAATTATTTTTACTGAACCAATCATCAAACTAAACTAATTAGACTTTTCCCAAAAAAATGTTTTGTCTTGACATGCAACTGAAAATGTGTTCACATTGGCCGTATTTGTGTTTTAATGAAGTCACAACATTAAAGCCATTTGGTTGAAGGTCAAGACGAAATGCCAAACGAGTTTTCTGGTTAACCTTGGCGAGTCCACGCAGGCAAGACACTCCTCCGTGCACGGAATTGTATAATCAAAGGAGATGTAAACAGAAATAGTTTTGAAACCGAAGCGACAATCAGTCAACTTCAGCCAGACACAACTTCCAGACTCTCAAGCCATTCAACTTGATTTGGCAAATCAGTTGCAATTGTTTATACATTTTTCATTGGTCAACAACTAAAACAAAACACCTAACAGTGAACCTTAATAGACGTGGTTGATCAGAAAATATAGAACAGATGGTTCAACAACAAAAAAAAGCTATAAACGACACTTCACAACAGAAAATATTAAATTGTAAATAATGTGAAGAAGTGTACGAGGCTGTCGCCTTAGCTTGAAGAGCGAGCTCTGTTTAGCCGAGAGGAACAGCTGAGTAATAATTCACATTAACGTCACTTAGTTCGAAATTGATGAGAATATGACATTAAAAGTAAGGTTTTAATTTAATCAATCGAGGTCTGTTTCATCAATTTACAAAACTTAGATAGTTTTAGAAATATTTGCTACATATTCTGATGGCCAGACGTCGGATTTTCTAAATCACATTTTTTAGAGAACATTTCGACATTGAACCAAATGTTAAGAATCCGCGAGAGGATTTATTTTATACAGAAGTCTCCATAGCAAAGGCAATTCAAATGAATGAATGAGGAAATTCGTAAACGAATTAAGGCTGAGACCAAGTTAAAGTTATGAATATATCTATATATAAAAAACAAAAAAAATCTTAATTCTACCAAGATTTAAAAACCTATTATTTGAATAAATATTTATTTTACAACAAAAACTATTCTGCATTATATATAAAGCCATTCCTGTTAAATAAAACTATCTATAAAATAAAATAAAAAAAATTCATAATGCTACTAAGTTGTGGTTAACCAAGATTTAAAACAAAAAACTTTTTTTTTCATAATTCTACTAAGTTAAAAAAACAAAAAAATCCGCCGCTGCCTCCACCCCAACATCAGTGGCTGTTTGTCACAGCCTAATAATCTAGGCACTGCACCTAAGATGGCATTGAATGTCACGGGAATTGGAAATCTTGGTGCAGAGGTTGGAACTTCATTTTATATTGAACGAGATAAAAAAAATTAGTCAATATGATTTCGAGTTAATGTACCAATGTACATCATTTTGATCCCCTGTCGTGGCTTTAAACAGTGTCATAAGACCGGCTTAATGCCATGACGAATTGTCAGGGTGCCAATTATGCTCCCTTATTAGTATCTAGTCATGTGTTTGGCACCGAACCCAATTCTAGATTTTTATTACACGTTTTAGATACCGAAATATTTGATTGCTTTTTAACTTTTCTAATTCGATAATCACATAACTCAAAATATTTCGAAGAATTGCCAATTGAACACAACTTTAAACTCGGATTAATATTGAAAACCTTAAAGTGAAGAATCATTTCATATATTTTTTAATTACCAAAAACTTGAGAAATTATTTTTTAATTGCAGGTAGAATTGAGTATACAAAACTGTGGAAGTTAACTAAGCTAGAAAAGTTAAAGCACTGAGTACGAGCTAGGAAAAAATAATGGAACGTGATTCTTAAAACAACATAAAAGTAGACAAAGTTTCATTAATTACCAAAGTATTTCGAACGTGTTTAATAGATTTCGAGGGTCGTTATAGAAAATGTTGGCTGGCCACACAAAAACAGTTGCCATAAATTTAGTTCTTTATAAAAATGTTTAAATACAAAATGTTACACAACATCAGTCATCTGATTGAAGTAATGACGTCACGCATGTACGTCACTGAGCACAGAATTTCGTACAATTAGGAATAGTTTACTTGGCGGACAAAATTCGAGTTGGTGAATACTTATTTTGTTACGGAATGGTAACATTTATAAAGAATTATTTTCAATGCAAACTTTATGCAACTCCTTTACAAATGTTAAAACAGAACCAGACAAATAAATAAGCCTATTCAAAAACGTTCTTATCAAGACGTAACATTTATGTAATAGTAAGGCGAGTGAATGACCCCAAGAGCCTAGACTGTTAATTAACAACCCAATCACATAACCACGAATGATTCAATCTTATCGTGATGCTTATCAATATAAGAAGAAATTATTTAAATATTTCACATTGGTAAATTGTTTAACCAAAAAGTTCTGTCTTCCGAATTATTATTGTCAAGTATGGGAAGAAAAGACTTGACCTTACTATTAAATAGGATCTTGTTTACACCAGAATGAAAATAAAGTCCCAATTTATGCGGACACGAACACATTATGATTAATGTATTAATTACCAAATAAGAGATTAGTTGACACATAATCTTTATAGTAAAACCAATAAGAGATTAGTTGACCGTGATGAAATTGATAAAAAGACCAAATAAGAGATTAGTTGACCGTGATAAAATATATAAAAATAAGAAATAAGATTAGTTGACCGTGATAAAATATATAAAAATAAGAAATAAGATTAGTTGACCGTGATAAAATATATAAAATTAAGAAATAAGAGATTAGTTGACGGTGGATATAATATATAGAAATATGAAATAAAAGAATATTTGACAGTGATAATATTTATAAAACGATGAAATAAGAGCTTAGTTTACAGTGCTAAAATATATAAAAAGACGAAATAAGAAATTAGTTTACAGTGCTAAAATATATAAAAAGACTAAATAAGAAATTAGTTTACAGTGCTAAAATATATAAAAAGACGAAATAAGAAATTAGTTTACAGTGCTAAAATATATAAAAAGACGAAATAAGAGCTTAGTTGACAGTGATACAATTTACAGAAAACCAAAAAAATAGGAGACCACACAATCGTGAAAGTATCAAAGATGGTGTACAATTAATTGTGAAGCTATTATTTCAAGCTTCAAAAATTCCTTAAAGTTAAATTCATATATGAAAAAAAAATTAAAGTTAAACATTTTCATAAAAAAAAGTATAGCATTAAGATAAAAACAAAAGTGGATTTATTAATAGAATATTTACATAATATTTTGACATCCTGAGAACTATTTTAATGTGGATAAACGGATAAACATTTTGTATTGACGATAACTTGGTTTTAATTTAATTTTAACAATGTATCGAATTTATTTAGCGCCATTAGTCAACAAGGAAATTTTACAAAACGCTCATTCAAGCTGGTTATTGCTCATAATGAATTTTAGGCCACTCCATTGAATAGCAGACTATTCAAGATTAGATAGATTAGTTTTTCTTCACAATTTGGCTTTGATTTGAATTATTTATTCAATACAAAACAAAAAGTGTTGGTTAAATAATCCAAATAGGTCAGCTACTTATTTTTAAATAACTTTAAACGATTCAAACATCTACTTTACAACTTTATAAGTATAAACTAAACTCAGGAGAGAACGAAAATATTTCAGTAAAAGTAGAGTTATTGTTTAGCACTAAAAATACGAACAGAAAAGGTCATTTGGCTGCCAAATGAATGTCTTGTAAGACACAAAAAAGATTTATTTGCGTCTACTTCGATGTAAAAAATGTCAAATAAAAACTTAGTTGGTTTATTATTAAGGAACATATTTATACTATACTATTGACAATTAATATCTACGTTATTTAACAATAAATTTATGGATACATAATTATACAAAATAGTGAATATTTTATTTTAAAACCGCCGAAATATTAATATGCACAAAACTTTCTTGTCTGAAGACAAGATAATTAGATAACTAAAGCCTATATTGCGCTCCCACGGACATTAACATTAAGGAACTACTACACGAGGTAGATTTTGATTAGTTTGACGAAAAGGTAACCTTGTGAAGTGGACGAAAAATCGGTTTATGAATGTGGTTACACGAGGTGGTTCAGGTATTTCACAGAAATGAAAAATATTTACACGAGGTGATTCAGGAGTCGAACAAAAATTGGGGTTGAGACTTGACAAAATCGGAAATATTAAACCATAGGCAATCGGATTATAAAGATTAAGTGCTTAGTCTGAATAGTAATTACCATCAATAATTATACAATTTATTTGTTGGGAATTTTGAAAACTTTCGATTTTATTCATATTAAATCATGAGCTACTATGAATTCGATTTGCTAGTTTTGTTTTTTAATAACATTCCTGCATTCGACATTTAATTCTATAAAACAATAGGCCTAAACTATCTAAATTAAAGCGGTTTTGTTCAGAAATATAATCCGTTCCAGCACTTTTTTTAAATGTAAACTTTCAATTTGACGTTAAACATATTTCAAATGGAAATTAAAAATATTCTGCTGTAATTTAAACACTTCAATGTTTAAAACATAAAAATAGCGGCATACCCGAGCTAATTTTTGGCAGCACATTTATTAACTGCCTTGGCACTATAATATATTTACTTTTTATTATTATGCATTATTATAGCAGTCTTATTAATTATTTATAAAATTTAATAAGATCAAAGTTTTATAGCATGAAAATAATTGAAATAAATATAAAAATTATTTATATTTTCACGTTTAAAAATACGATTTTCACATATTTGTCTATAAATTAAATCGAATGAAAAAAAATACAACTTCACTTCCTGTTAAATGCTGACGAAGCTTTGCACAACGAAGCATTCAAGTCGAGTCATTGGATAAATATATTCAAAGATTCGAAAATGCAAAAGCGAATTGCAGCTGCCAAAATCCTCACCATAGAACAGCTACTTTGTTATCTTATTAGACCGTGGTGGCAAAGTTTTATTTAAGAGATAATAGATTTAAAGTAACTAGAGAACAACCCGCTTATTAATATTCTTTATCTATTGAATGTAGTCAAATATATTAAAAGCTTTATAAATTATTTAAAGTTATTATATATTAGACTAACAAAATAAAATTGGTAGCATTAATTTTGTACAATAGATCCATCTAATGAACTTTTATAAATAATCTGTTCAATTATACATATCAACATACGTACTCTTTTATAAATAATAAATATTAAAAATAATGCAACATTTTCAACGCAAAAATTTCATAAAGTTATCAACGATATAAACTAAATAAATTTAATATCTAAAAATAAAAAATGTTAAATATAAAAACAAGTACTCTGAGTAAGAGCACCAAATGCTGAACAATGGTAAAGTTGCCGTGAAAAACATTTTCTGTGACTGTTGACGTTTCTCCAAAATTGACAACTGTTGCGCAATCCACTTTTGGAACGAGTTTAGGTCTATTTCAATATTCAATGAATCGACAAAACCACCATTCGTTTACAGTTCCTTAAATCTTAACGATCATACACAACCAACATTAAACTTGCAAAGAAATTGCTGAAAATAAACTTGGAACTATGAAACGTTTCAAAATGCAAATGAATTAAAAACAAACTATTTTTGTCATCTGAGCTACAGAATAAATTAAAGTGTTTGTTTCGTTATGTCAAACAAAGATTACCGAATGTTTTGTTTCTTTTTAAAAAGTATGAAAGACGAAAACAAATTAATTGTGAGAGCGAATAGTCTACAAATAAGTTTATTATTAATTAAAAAAAAGTAAAAATAATCAATATAAGTTATTACCATAAGCAAACACGTGTTTTAAAATGTCGAAAACAGCAATTATACCTATTAAAAATCATATTGTGAAACTCTAACAAAGTACATAAATTAATATTTATTGATAACTTCATGCTAAGAGTAGAACTGATATAGATTGCACAAAATTTGATAAATAACTAAATTGAACTCGTCTTTATTATGAAGCATCAAGTTTAGATAAACTTTTGAACATTAGGCTATCTCTTTTATGAAACAGATATATTTAACTATGTTCTTGATATTTCTAGAATAATTTATAAATATCATTAATTCAAACAAAATTTAATATTAATTTTTAGCAACAAATAGTCGCTAATTTCAAATGGTTAGCTATGATCAAAACAACCCAATTGTGGGGTAGTCTCCCTAACCCCCCGACCCCCATCGCCAAGGACTTAGCGTGCCCAGCTACAAGGTTTATTATTTGTTAGTATATTTATCTCAAAATATAAAACAAAGTTGAAAGAACATTTAAACTAATACATTTACTACTTTACTTGCAGTTCAACTAGGTTTTTTAGCTTTTTCAACATGAAGCAAGTTCAAGGGGGGACGGGGTGAAGGATGCGTTCTGTCAGTTGAGAACTGACATTTACCTAGTGTCAAAACAAATTCAAATGAAAGCTTTACATTTAGTTTTAATAACACTATAGTTTCAAATTATTTATTGTTTTTTAAGAAACGATGTTGAATCATTCTTTAATAAAATGAAGTTGACCTACATATAGTTATTCTAGCAATATTTTTAGTGTACAAGGAACATCTTACCCACGCGGTGATCTACGCCATAAAATAAGTTTAATAAATACTAAATTAAATGAACTCACGTTTAATGCTATCCGTTAAAATCACTTCAGCACAAATAACCATATCGTCACTGATATCTTCGTACATTATAAATTAAAAGACATTAAAATAACTACACTAAAACAATATAAAAGAGAGCACAATCAACAACGATCTGTAATTTCCCGCGTCTCAACTTTTAATAATGACAGCTGATGTTCGCACGTGGGGATGCGCAACACTTCTGCGCAGATCAAGGCACTGAAAACGCGGGCTTCGTTCTTATTGGCCAAATGAAGGACAATGGTTATAGAAATATAGTAGCTATTGGAGAGAAAGTTTACTAAATAAAATATTAAATTTATATTAATACACCAATTTTGTTTTAATAAAGAATAATGGAATAATGACAAATAGATTGTTTGAAGAAATCACCAAGGCCAAATTTATACAAAAAATAACTTGTTTCGCTATGAACAAAGAACAACCTGACACAAGGTATCTAAGAATGAACTGTCAGCTTGCACCTTGCGATAGCAAACTTCTAATCATAGATAAATAATAAATATCCTGCATCCCATTATGCGGTACTGTAAGATTATATTGAATAAAAAAAATCAGATTCGATGGAACATTTTTTGAAGGTTAAAAACCCGAAAGATGTTTCATTTCAGCAAATATTAAACATCACATTCACTCATCAAATGTAATACCAAATGCTCAACTATGATAGCAGGAAATGACCATTCAATCATCCGCCTTCCTACAACCACATGTTAATATAACCTCATACTAAAATAGAACAGAAGTAAATTATAATTCAACCTCCACGTTGTGTTCAACTCGTGGTAGCAAATGCTATAAAATTAACATGTGCTCAAATGTTACCTAAGTTTAACGTTTAGTATAACTTTAAAACAAATATTTAATAGCTTTAATATTCAATACTAAAATAAATGTTTATTTAACACAAATAACTAGATATCAAATAGCCAAATAACAAAGAATGTCTGTTTTTGGGGTAAGACATACATGCGGTTATATAAGCCAAGTATAAATAGTTCAGCATTGTACACAATTAGATATACTGTAGATGTTGTGTTACATAACTCATGTTTAGAAAATCTTTGCTATTTATGTTTTTAACTTTAGAAATGTATGTATTTTAAGTATCAATATAACATTAATACTAAATCTCAAATTAATTGCCTTTCACAATGATGACCTTAACATTATCTGTTTAAGGAAGGCTAACCTATTTGTATGGTTCAAGCTATTCGATTTACTTTATTTCATGTAGACTTCAAGAATTTTATCAAGTCCATTATTAAGCTGTTTTTGAAAAAACAGATTGGTGTTGTTCGCAGTGGTGGTGGTGTTGGGACGGTGGATAATTTGTGGACTACCAAAAATTTTGCACTTTAAAATAATAAAAAATATATCAATTTTACAGAAAAGTTTGTTTAAATGAAAATGAAGAACATAACGTTCAACATTGACATCTCTAAATATTTTTTTATTAAACCAACATTTACTTATTAAAACATACATTTTTTTAAAACTTTAAATTCATGGTTAACAGACATTTTTATTTTAAGGTTTAGATAAATTTTTATTTAAAACAAATGAAAGAACTTGAGATTCTAAGGTAGAATGTCTGAAAGACTTTTTTGCCTAAAAATTACACTTTTTTAATAGACATTTTAGGAGTTTGTTTAGACTTAGCCAATTTATCATCTAATTCATGATTAACCAAATTTTTTATGAAGGTTTAGAGATATTTTTATTATAAACAAATATAAATAATTGTATTAAAAATAATTTTAGAAACTGTTTTAACAAACACACACAGCTTTTAATGCGTAGCATTTACTTGTACTTGTTATGAACAGCAAACTGAATTAAAGCTATGATGTTAAACATTTTTTTGTAGAAGTTAATAAATGAAAACGAATTCAAACAAAATGTTGGTGACTTTCACCCAAATTGTTTCAAGAAATATAAGAAATCACAAACTATTTAAAGAAACTAGCTAGGGCTAGATTTTATTAAAAACACATACAAAATTTTAATGTAACATCAAGTACAAAACGAGATTTTATAAATGCAATTAAACATAGAAATGTAGTTCAAAATAACGACAATATTAATTAGCTTATAGTTTGGTGTGCTTAAATGTGAATGACACTTTCCACTACCCTCATCCGCCCAGAGTTCGCTCTTCAAACTACATAAACAATGAAGATTATTTGAAAGTACATCTGTATCATTGGTGGGGATGAAAAAACTTCAATTCTCATGAAAGTACAATAGTATCATTTGTGATACATTGGGGATGAAAAAACTTCAATTCTCATGAAAGTACAATAGTATCATTTGTGATACATTGGTGAAGCAATTGTATGATTGGGTGGGATGAACTAAACTTAAATTATCATGAACGGTCGAGATCAGCTGTTGGAAAAGTTTCTTCGAATGTACGTCTGCACCGAATAAACATGTAATGGCTAACATCTGATTGGATGCGATACCTTAGTGAACAGGCTTAAATAAAATATTTAGCAGTTATTCGTTGTTGATCATTTGGTTGCCCGAGTATTGTTCTTTGAGATTTAAAACAAAGTTCAGTACCGACCCCTTTCGTACGATGGCCTAGTGTATTGGGCCAGGCTCTTGTGCGCGATACTAGTATACGTGATAGCCTAACAATTAGAGCCATAAACTCATTTGACATACAGTGTCGAATTACAAGTAGGAGAAGCATATAATGTAATGTTTTCAATCTATTATATTTTATTATAACACATAAGGATTACTATAGAATAGCATTGAGTTTAAGATATATTTCTTGGTAAATTTTAATGTACACTTTATCACTGTTAATTTCAAATATAAATGATAGCTGTAGGTCAAGAAATAAAACACTTCAATATTTACTTGAATAGAGAAATATGGCTATCTCCACAAACAATTTCATAAAAACCTTTATATCTCAATGATTATAAGTTTTTCAAAAACTATTACTTGGTAATCTCTTCATGTACACTTCATAACTGTTCATTTGAGCTATAAATAGGAACTATAAGTAAACAATACAAAAAGCTCAAACGTTTTACTTGAATATGAAAAAATAGGACTATCTCCACAAACAAATCATAAAACCCTTTATATCAATAATTATCATTTAAAAAAAAGGAAAAAATTACATGGCAACCTTAAATGTACACTTCATAACTGTTAATTTGAGATTAAATGATACTTTAGATCAACTAACCAAAAACTTCACTGTTTTACTTTAATCTTTTAGATACAACTACTACACTGGCGATGGAAACGGAGACCAAAACGACGGATTAGTAGAACTTCTCCTCTGGCACGCTCAACAAAAAAATGACAGCAATTTTAGTTTTGTAGCAAATATTAATTTCTTGCGATCTCCTATATATGGGGTTCATATTTTTAAATCAGATATTACGAACATATCTTTGGCAATGAACTATTAAATGGATGACAAGTGATATATTTAAATTACCATTGAAAATAATCCTTATAGACTGGGTAGAGAAATAGCATAGTTGCACTAATGGGTTAGCATAAAGATTCGAAATCCTGTCTTGTATAGGCTTTATATACACGAATAAAATACTTTCTTGAAGTGAACCTCGTATACAATTATTTTCATTAACTTTTATATAATTCACAAATCAAACACTTTTCATCTATTATTAAACAACCGCACTTCAGGCTTTATCTAAACAAACACCAAAAAAATTAACCAAAAATTCACCTGAAAGACTACACTTTATTCACAATTGATTGATGCATAAACCAAACCCAAACATGACTAGTAATCTACGAACCGAACGGTGTTGCAAGTTGAGAAAATATCATTTAATCAAAAAAATACATTAGAGACTTTATATTTACCTCATTTTCAATCCTTTTATGCATAAGTAAAAATATGAAAAAAATTGCTTAAAATTTTTTATATGTCCACAAATCAGAAATATCATTCAAAAATGGTGTTACAAAGTGAGAAAACACAATTTAATGAAAAATTACCCTAGAGACTCTTAATGTATACTTCATTTCCAATCCATTGATGCATAAATCAATACAAAATAATACAAAAAAAATGTTAAAAAAATGTAAATATTTAAAAATTCAATTTAATAAAAAAATGTAGATAAAAAGTTATAAAATTAAATAAAATTACTTATTAATATATTAAAACCAATAATCAAACCTATACAAAATGAAATTTTAATAGTATAGATGATATATAAGCATTCAAGCCATTGTCTAACGCCGACGACAATGCCAATATCAGAATTACTACGCCTATGTAGAGCTGCGCTACACACCCTCAACAAAAACATTCTTTGAAGAATTATTAATTTCATAAAACGAAAAAAAGTATAGATGAAAAGTAAAATGAAACAAAAAGTTCAATGAACGCATCAAGATTAACTACAACTATATACCTCTACAAATGTCAATCAAAAATGGTGTTACAAAGTGAGAAAACATTATTTTATGAAAAATTCACCTTATGAACTATTTATGTGTACTTCATTTTCATTACATCTTTATATAAAACTCTTAACCAATATTCACCAACCATTGCAGGATATGCAGACGACCAGCAAATTTATCTGTCATTTAAACCCATAGTGTCCAGCTATGCAAATGCCCAAAACGAGATAGAACTATGCATTAATAAAATTCGCCAGTTTTTTATCACACATAATCTTCTTATAAATGACAATAAAACGGAATTTATGTTGGTAGGGTCCAGACAACAACTTTTAAAAATAAATAGAAATCCAATAACAATAGGTAGCACAAATGTCAATCCCATGTCTTCCGTAAAAAATCTTGGCGTAATTTTTGATGAAAACCTTTTATTTAAAGACCATATTACTAGCGTATGCCGTAAATCTTACTATCAGCTTAGAAAAATTAGACATTTGAGACCATTTTTATCTACAAAAATAACAGAATCAATTATACACGCCTTCATAACATCAAACCTCGATTTTTGCAATTCATTACTATATAATATACCAAATACTCAATTAAATCGCCTTCAAAGAGTTCAGAACTCTGCTGCTCGACTAATAGTTAACGCAAATCGCTTTCATCATATCACTCCGACACTTCACTCCTTGCACTGGCTGCCTATCAAGGCTAGACTAATTTACAAAATAGCGCTTATCACATTTAAATGTTTGAATAACTTAGCCCCTAACAATATCTGTGAACTAATCACCAAGTACACCCCTAATAAAAATCTAAGGTCCAATCAATCTTATTCATTAAAGAAACCTCGCATAAAATGCAAAACACTTGGAGGAAGGGCTTACACCTATGCTGCCCCTGAAGTATGGAACTCCCTACCAATTAACATAAGAAGTGAACTATCTCTCTCATGTTTTAAATCAAAACTAAAGACGTATTTGTTTGATTAATTTTTTAAATTTTAATTTTGTTTTCTATTTAGTTTTTTGATTTTAAATAAATTGTTTTTTATCCTCCTTATTGTTAATTGTGAGAGTGATCGATAAATTAATCTCGATTAATTTATAACGCTATAAAAAAGATTAAAATTATTATTATTATTAAACAAATTAAATGTTTATAAAAATAATTATTTGCAGGTACGTGATTGGTCAATACGTGTCGGCCCACGGTGACGTCATCAGCCACGTGAACGTGAGCTCAGTGCAGGTGGCGGACGGCGGCACGTACACGTGCACCGCGGTCAACGTCGCCGGAAAAGACAGTCACAGCGCCCGGCTGAACATCTACGGTCCGCCGCAAGTGAGGCGGATGGGCGACATGACCGGCGTGGCCGGAACGACGCTTGTGGTGGCGTGTCCGGCCGGAGGACATCCCATCCGGAAGATTTATTGGAAGAAGCGTGAGTGTCGGTTGGTCCACGAGGGAGGCTTTCTTGAATAATAGAACTCATGATCACGTTATAAATTATTATCTGAACTTGAGCTAATCAGGAAAATCCAAAAAATTAATAAAAAAAAATTACCGTTTAAAATGATCTAATGAATATATTGTGACATGAGACATTATTATATTCGACCCATCAAGAAATGCGGTCATTTATTTAACAGAATCAAATTATAACATCATAACATGTACACATAATTGGTTGTGATTCATTTCTTATGGCATAAAACATTGGATATCTTAAGGAAGACAACAGATTAAGTCATGGATGGTGAATAACTTAACTGAAGG
>JARUHE010086612.1:0-15143 GCA_031471125.1 Archaeomysis grebnitzkii
TGTATATAATTATGTTTTTATTCACTTCTTTATTCATTTGGTTGGAACAAACTTTTATAGATCACAAAATAGTATTATAATTGTATCTAAACAACAACAAAAATCATCATAATTAAATATTGTTAAAAACTTGTGAATTATATTTTCTGCTATTTGAGCAAATTGTGATATTATGCAATATTAAAGAAAAACTAAAAATTTTCAAAGTGGAAAGTTTTTTTTTAAATTTATTTTTATGAAACAGGGATGATAAATAATGCATTGAAGCGATGCTCCAAAAATAAAGAAGAAACGATGCATAAAAACAGTTTTGTTTGAACAATATGTTTTGTTTGTCTGAGTTTTTTGAACAATGTCTTTTGTGTAAAATATTCGAAAGGTTAACGGTTTTTTTGTAAATTAAACTGTATTCTTTAGGCATTAACACAGCTAGTGTTGCCTTAATTATGTTAATTCTTACTCTCAATTTATTTTTGGGATTGCTTATTCAAGAAAGAGTCAGAATTTAGTTTACCCTTAAAGCTGCAGCTTGCATTCATTCAAAACTGTTTTTACGTTATAAATGAAAGAGTTTTTATATTTGTTTTTCTTCTTTACTTTAAAATTAGGTTGCGTGCGAGCTATCGGGAATGTTGACCTTAATACAGTTATTATTTTCAAATATTTCTTTAAATATGGTTTTATTTATTTCAAGTAAATGTATATGATAAGAATAAAAATATTTTATTGAACTTAAGAAATTCTATATTTGTATATTTAACTTCTGAAATTTTTGTAGTGGATTATTATATTAAGAATATTTGTATGCTAAAATAATAAATTTATGTTGAAGTTTTAATTGCTTTATTAAGTTAATTTCGCATAACAATTGGAAGTAATTATTATTTTTGTTTCAGGTGTTACTTAAAGTTAACAATAAAAAAGAAAGCTTTAAATACTTAATTTGTCAATATGTAAATTAAATTTTCAGAAATGCATTACTATATCTTTATAAGAAAACATATCATGTTAAACTTAAAAATACTTTGAATATACTAGAGGTAAAAACTTTATGTGATATAAATTGTTAATAGAACTTTAAACTAAAACTACAATTAAATGTAGTGAGTTGAAACAATTCTAAAATGACCAAAGCAACGTTAAACAAAGTACAAACTATTAAGGAAACAGAAAATATATTTAGAAGATAACCCCCAAAATACAAAACTTTTAGTTCTCATTTTATATTAAACTAAGAAACAAATTTTATAACATCAACATGGGCTTCGACTCAATATCTGAAAGTGGTAAGAATTTAAATAAATTTCAAAAACATTTTAAGAACTTCTTTTATTGTTATCTTTATGTTACCTGGGAGAGCAATGCATTTTCTAATGCACTTCCTCGGGACTTTTATGTTAGTTCACTCTTCCAGAACAGATAAAATTTACCAAGACATTGTTTTAAAAAGTAAACATGTTGACAATTTGTTTATTTCATTTCGATTCTAGTTTAATAATGTTGGATTCTTATATTTTTAACAAATCAAATAAACATTGAAAATATTGATCATTGAAAATATCAAACTCTGATTACTTTTTTGAAGAGACAAAAGTTTTAACTTTATTATAAAAATGAACCCAATTTGTTGAACTTCTAACTTCGAGTTTGAAACTTCAAACATTATTGTCATAAAAACAATTTTTAACGTCACATGAAATAAGGATCGTTTTCAACTATAACTTTATTGTATAGTCGTTCTTATGACAGAAGTTATTCTTCATGCATTAAAGGATTAAACTAGTAAAACTTAACTTTGTTTTCATTTAAACTTAATTTGTTCAAAGTTACACTTTAAAATAAACTTATTTATAGAATTATACATTTTGATGGATGGCTCACAATTTTTTCAAGTTCAAGAAAATGACCAAAACGATTTATTAAACAATACTTGATTAATATTTTCAAATAATTTTTGTTCTTTATCAATTTTCAAAAACTAAAACGTTTCAAATATTTTTTTTGGGTAATTTTTTGTAATTATTAGTTTTCAAAAATTTGAAACGTTCATTTTGATTTTTTAAAATTATAATCTTTTATTTGTCAATTTCCTTAACTGTAAGTTTAAAGTAAACATTTTAAAATTTAAAATAAACATTTTATAATATAAAATAAATATTTTAAAATCTAAAATAAACAATATTCTAAAATTTCTAACCTTACCGAAACCGGTTTCAGGGAACAAGAAGATGGAGTACAAGACGCGTCAGTGGCACGAGAAGTGCTTTTGCTGCTGCGTGTGCAAGACGCCCATCGGCACCAAGAGCTTCATCCCACGGGAGCAGGACATCTACTGCGCGGGTTGCTACGAAGAGAAGTTCGCCACCAGGTGCATCAAGTGCAGTAAGGTGGGTTTCGGTGTGAGGTGACTGGGTTACTCTGGGGCGATAATCGCCACCAGGTGCATCAAGTGCAGTAAGGTGGGTTTCGGTGTGAGGTGACTGGGTTACTCTGGGCGATAAGGTGGGATCACAATTAAGAAATTCTGAATGTGATAAAGTGTTTGTCATCTGAAAAGACTAGGTTACTCAAGTGTAAAGAGATCACTCGAATGCAACGAGGTAGCTATATTTACTAGTGACTTTTCACTTTTACCATATTCAAAAATACACTTTAGATGTTACGATGTCGTGCACGATGGTACATGATATCGTGCACGATGTCAGAATAACATGTTTGAAGGGTAATCACTCAGTCCCATCTTGCTTCTCTATATTTCAATGCCTTAAAAAAAATTTAAACTCTCGCGTAACTTCTTTAGATGTTCAAATGCACGTTTTTGTTAGTTAATTATTAGTTTAGACATTCAGATACAAGATCACTAAGCTGCGAAAAAAAAGAGCAGCATAACCTTTAATACATATAATAACGATTGGTCTACTTATTTATTAATGGAATCGTTTTATTTAATCATTCTAACTTATTAAATATCAAATCATTCAATATTCATGTTATATTCGCTACCCTGGTTAGTTGATATCAATTTAGTTTTGGCTCAACAGTAACTATGTTTTATTGAGAGTCCACATACCCTATTGTTTTATTTTATTTTTATGTGGTCTGAACTTCTCTCTTCTTCAATAGTTGTTACGTGACGTTCATTGTACTGCTATTGCCTACCCTCTTCTAACTGTATTTACTTTCCGTGATCATTTTTAGTGTTTCTCTGCACTTTTGTTTGATTTTTTCATTGTATAGGTATGTATTTATATTTTTCGTTCTATAGTTTTATTCTTCATAGAGTTGTCACTTTTGTTTTTTCACACTAGTAGGCATCTGACCCATTTCGCATTAACAGTATCCTCAATTAATTTTAAATGAACTTTTTTGTTCTTCTTTTTCATTTTCATTTGTAAGATTATCCTTTAGTCTTTTACTCATAAGTTACTCATATGTACATCATCACAGATAGGATGGCTCAGTGTTAATTTGGGGATGATTTATTATTGTCTTTGGGCCCGATGTCTGAAGATGAACAAGGCTTGATAGATAAGATAGTTCGGTTTTATTGTTATTATTATTTTTGTTTCTACAATTGTTTTCTTTTTCAGATAATAACATCCGGTGGCGTGACCTACAAGAACGACCCATGGCACAGAGAGTGCTTCACCTGCACCCACTGCAACACCAGCCTCGCTGGCCAGAGGTTCACTTCCAGGGATGACAAACCCTATTGCGCTGAGTGCTACGGAGAGCTGTTCGCCAAGCGCTGCACTGCTTGTACCAAGCCTATTACCGGTGGGTCTTTTTTCTTACATATAAATGTCCTACCTTGTACCAAGCCTATTACTGGTGGGTGTTTTTCTTACATACAAATGTCCTACCTTGTACCAAGCCTATTACTGGTGGGTGTTTTTTCTTACGTACAAATGTCCTACCTTATTATTAGAGAATATTTTTTACATCAAAATATCCTACCTTGTTCCAAGCCTATTACTGGTGGGTGTTTTTTCTTACATACAAATGTTTTACCTTGTTCCAAGCCGATTATTAGTGGGTACTGTTTACATCAAAATATCCTACCTTGTTCCAAGCCTATTACTGGTGGGTTTTTTCTTACATACAAATGTCTTACCTTGTTCCAAGCCTAGTAGTGGGTACTTTCTTACATCAAAATTTCCTACCTGGTTACAAGTCTATTAATATTGGGTATTCTTTAACATCAAAATATTCTATCTTGTTCCAAACCTATTACTGGTGGGGTTTTTTTTTACATCAAAGTATCATACCTGGTTCCAAGTCTATTACTATTGGGTATTTTTTACAGCAAAATGTCCTACCTGGTTCCAAGCCTATTACTGGTGGGTGTTTTTTCTTACATACAAATGTCCTTCCTGTTTCCAAGTCTATTACTAGTTGGTATTTTTTTACAGCAAAGTTTCCTACCTGGTTCCAAGTCTATTACTATTGGGTGTTTTTTTTACAGCAAAATGGTTATTTCTTACATTCAAATGGATTAGTTTGGCAAGCAAGAAACATAAGATAAGAATGATAATTACTTATTCGGAAAATATAATTATGGATACTTTATTCTTACTAGATTATGTATGATATATGTATTAAATAAAGTTAGTTTATGTGTTTTATAAATCAATGCAGGCTCATATTTGTCTGTATAAATTTATTAAAAACATAAAATAACTTGATTTGTATGACTGGTGTTGCACAAAACGGAATATGCCATTATACTTATGTATCATCTGATGTTACAAGAAAAGTTTGAAGTGTTGAATGTGGGTGGTATTTATTAAGGTACCAACTTATGTGTGGGTGGTATTTATTGCTGGTGGTTGTAGGATCGCTATGGAAATTGTTCTAACTATTGTCTTGGGTTTCAGGCATTGGTGGAACCCGGTTCATCTCGTTCGACGACAGGCATTGGCACAACGACTGCTTCTTTTGTGCCACGTGCAAAGGGTCGCTGGTGGGCAAGGGCTTCATCACGGACGGGGCCGACATTCTTTGTCCAGAGTGTGCCAAGCAGAAGATCATGTAAGGGAAACGGAGATCGTCTCGCTCTTGTTCGCAATCAAGTTTCGTTCGACTTCAAATTATGGCTTACATTGCAGTCAAACCTTTTCAATTGAATTCTTAAATTTCAATGTCTTTTTTTTAATTCTTATACAATTGAGGGTAAAAATTATTTTCAAAACAACTCTTTATTTTTTAATATAAATATGTTTATAAGCTGCATTAAAAACTTTATTTTAATGTAAAACTTTACCATTTGTAAGATTCGCAGTTGAATGGCATAACAGAATAAATATTGCAGTTAAATAAGTTTAGTTCAAAGGCAATATTTATAAAAATATTTGTTAAAAATGTAGTTAAAACAAATATTTTGACTATAAATTTGAAGCAATTATTTTCAGTTTGTATTTGTAAATATAATTAAATTGACTATAAATAATTCTAATAAATTTT
This sequence comes from Archaeomysis grebnitzkii, assembly GCA_031471125.1. Taxonomy (NCBI): domain Eukaryota; kingdom Metazoa; phylum Arthropoda; class Malacostraca; order Mysida; family Mysidae; genus Archaeomysis; species Archaeomysis grebnitzkii. The sequence continues at coordinate 5,464 of JARUHE010086612.1, forward strand.
ATATAAGTATTTATTTTAAAATTGTTAAAATCAATTATCTAATATACTTAAATCGTAAAAACAATTATAAATGTTTTCAATTGTGCATATTTTATTGTTAATACAATATATTAGGAGTAATTTATACAAATTATTGCAAAGTTTTGAAACGAATGAATACATTATTGAAGAAGCTTTAATTTTATTTTTAATATTATTTTTAAATCAATTATTCAAATAAAAAACAACGAGAATAAAAAATAATTTAAAGGATATGTCTTTTCAATTGTAAACATTAACATTTCTTTTTTAAATAATTTATTTTTAGGATACATCCATGCAATTATATTTATTCATTTCTCATATTGAGAGATTTTTAGACCTTAATGTTGAGTTATTGAATTATTCGAAGCTATAGAAGTATGACTAAGGGTCGTTAAAATGTTTTGAATTTACTTCCAACTAAGAAAAACGATGCATAAAAATACAACCTCCACCACTGCCCAACTTTTTGTGGTTGTATTTGAAAGTGTGGTTATTTCGCCTAACTTTTTAACCTAACAATAAAACCAATATCTTAGATTATTGCAAATATCTTAATTATCATAATTCAGATATAATGTTTTTGTTTTCAAAGTAGAAGGTGTATAAAATCTCCGAAAATGAATTTTCATTCACACGTCATAAAACAATATCACACGAACATACTTTATCAAAGGCAACTGTCTTTACTCTGGTTAAATAGGTAATTATTATTTAAGGGCAGGTCCCTTTTAGTTAAATATATACACAAACATACCATCTCACACCAGTAAATGTTTTAGTGTATGGGACTGATTTTTCAGTGAAATGTTTTCATAAATTACTTTAAGTACTTCGGTATCTAATAGTGGCCTTTGACCAGCACATAACCTAAGATATTGCCTATGCTGGTGCCTTAAACATCTATCTTTTATTTATATTTTTGTGAGATAGAATAGATTAAGTTTTTCGATGTGTCACGGTTAATGCTGAAGTTGTATAAAAAGATATTCATTATATTGAAATTAAAAAACTTATAATAGAATCTTTATTTTAAAACTTTATTTCAAAATGGTGAAAGAAAATTGTTTTATTTCAATGAAACTTTAAATTTGCATTATAAAACACAACGCTTGTCTATCATTGTATAAAATTTGTAACGTTTTAATTTTGGTACAAGTTCATAGAATTGGATAAGCATATTGAAGTTAAATTATGCTTTGTATATATATATATATGATATATAATATTACTTATATTCTAGATCATATTAACAGTTTTTTTAAGTTATTTACGTTCATGATGTATCGCTGTGCGATTTTTAAAGTAACTTTACTCTTTGATTGAAAGTAAAATTTTAGTTAATTGTAATTTTGTCAGTTAATTAGTACTTAACTACTAGGAATTCGAAAGAAATAGTCTTTAATACTAAGTACTTAAACATTTTAGTGAAATAATAGTTTTTTTGTAATTTTAGTTCGGATCACAAATGATTGGGTTATTATACATTTAATAGTTACAGAATTTGTGTTAAAAGAAAGATAAAAATAGTTCAATACTTGTTTAGTTTAATAATTAAAGTTAATGATTGGATTTATACTATTAGTAAATATATATTAGATTTTATAAAAACAACTTCTGTAAAAAACTACTGATATATTTTAAAATTCTTATCAAAAATTAGTACAAAATATATTTTCAAAACATAATTTTCTAAAAGTATTAAACAGTTCAGAAGTGTATAGTTATCATTTAGAAGATATTGTTAGTTATTGATAATGAAGATGTATTGTAAAAAAATAAATTTCAATTTAATTAGGCCTATAATGTAAAACAGTTTAGATTACATCCGTAGTTTAGATCCTTAAGCGACCAACATTATATTTGTAGTGAAAATGTAAATGATTAAAATTAAATTATTTTGAACTATTTATAAATGATAGAACTCTGTTAAGTTATTTTGTTCAAATTTTGTCTTTTTAAATAACAAGTTTTAATGCGGATTGATGCTGTAAAAAAGGTGCTAATTTATATTTTAAGATTTCTTTAAATCTGCAAAATTAAGATCTTTTCTGTTTTAAAATATTGTGTAGATGAAAACAAATCTCAACATATATTCACGGCTAAGCCATTGATTATCATGAAACATAAAGAGCTTTCAGTTAGCTTTAACGTGTCTCTTTGCAATATTAATTAGAGATAATTAAACTATTGTCTGGGAATTGAAATTAGTTTTAAATTCTCTAATTTAAAAATGTCTTAACTTTGCAGAACAATTGAGAAACTGAAAAGTGTATTTAAAAGATAATGCCTTTCAAAATATAGTGATGTAAACATGTTAGCTTATTGAAGTAAGGAAACACAATTTATGATAACAACAAGTTTAAAATTTACATATATTTTAAAATACGTTTTATTATAAAAATAAGAAGGACTATCAAAAAAGTTTTAAACATTAATTGTAGTATTTAGAAATTGAAAAATGATTTATTTTTATTAACATAATCACTGTACTTGGTTTGGTTACTTAACGTTAAGATTGATTTTAATTTTTTGATAATTTGCAGGGTAGCCAAATTATAGCAATAGTCTTTAAGTGTATTTATGAACTTAATAAATGTTTCAATTAATGAAAAGTAAATCTTTTAATTTATTTAGTTTCATAATGTTACGTAAGATGTTACCACCGTTAACTTTTTAAAAGTTTGTGCTCAAACATTTCATAATTTTTCAATTTAAGCTTTTTAACATGAAACAAGAAAACTATTAGATTGATATTTTAAAGTGACGAAACCCTAAAGAGATGCTACCATGTAAAAATTTATAGCCGTCTAGCTTGCTTTACCTATTTTACTTGGCGCTGCATTTTATCTATAAGCTAATGCTGTTGTATTGGATTTTCTGTAATAAATGTATAATGCTATTTTGTTGTTTATTTCCTTTTTTATTTAGTCTTTCAATTTACCAGAAGTACATAATTGTTTGACACAGTCTCGACCTTTAGTTAGAACAATGGTTCCCAACCTGGGGGCCATGGCTCAGTAGCGAACCTTTCGCAAAATCTAGAAGGTTATAATCTGAGGATATGTATTCATAAAAAATCTCGACACTGAATGAAAAGAAATGACAATAAAGCATAACTAAACAAAACAGTAATACATCAATCGTATCATCCAGCGTATTCTCCAAACACCAATGCAAGTATGTTTACATTAAACAGCGTTCATACGCAGACTCAAACTCTTACAAACCTAAGTCAATTTATTATTATTGTGTTATGTTTTTATAAGTTTTATAAAGATAAATGCTCGTTTAATAATTTTGGGATTTTGTTTCCAGGTGCAAGCTCGAATGTATAAAAATATGTAGACAGAAGTATTATTTAATCCCGCATGTCCACACATCCTCCTGGTTAAAGTTCATCTTTGTATTTCATTCCTACGTACAACCTATATTTTCATGTATCGATATGTATTGACATGTTTGTTTTTAATTAATATTATTTATTAATATTATTAATATTATTAATTAATATTATTAATATTATTTTCATGTATCGATATGTATTGACATGTTTGTTTTTAATTAATATTATTTATTAATATTATTAATATTATTTTCATGTATCAATATGTATTGACATGTTTGTTTTTATTAATATTATTTATTAATATTATTAATATTATTTTCATGTATCGATATGTATTGACATGTTTGTTTTTAATTAAAATTGTTAATTAATACTATTAATATTATTTTCATGTATCGATATGTATCGACATGTTTGTTTTAATTAATATTATTTATTCCTATACAAAATATTAAAACAAACTAATCTTGCATAATTCATGCAAACAATATATGCAAATGTTTGTAAGATGTCTTGCACTTCGAACGACTTAGTTATGCATGGTTGGCTGTAAAAATATCCTTCAGGTTTCTTGCATAATTTGCATGTTCTCCGACAACACCCATTACTTTAATAGTCCTTAAAAACTTAATATTTCGTCACCAATCCATCATGTAAATAGATGAATACTACGACTGATTAAAGTCTTTCTCAAATCCTTCCCAACTTTTTTTGACGGAGATTCCATCCAAAAATGAATGTCAAAAATAAATCAAACAATTCTCTTAAATAACAGGGAAAGCTTGTTGACTGAATGATCTTTTCAGCAGAAGAAAAACACGACCAATATAATGATTCTATTGGCCGTTATCCCATTATAATGAATAATGCTGCAGCTTAGACAGCCAGGTTATGGGTTTAATATGCTCGAGTAAACCGAACAAGGTAGTCGCCTTCTTCTGGGATTAACCGGCTAAAGTTGACTCTTATTTTTCTGGCATAACTCACCCAAAATAATATATTTTTGATGGAATAACCTGCATGGCCAAACTAGAGTCTTAGTTCACTCACCAGGAAGGGAAAAACTATCATTTTATTTTAGTAAACAACTTCCATAGAATAACTAACAAAATATTTATAAGTAAATATGAACTTACTAATTAAACACAAACAATAAATTTCCTTAAATATGTAAACTTTCTTTGAAATCTCCTGCAGCAACTTCTATTCTTCATTTGCATTAGGTGTACAGTTATTTTTTAATAAATTAAAGCATTCACTTCTAAAGCAACCATTATAATAATCTAATGTTACAAAACTTCATAAATCTAAATTAACCAACATAATATAATTCTTCATCTACCTGTTTTTAGCTGAGAGGCAATATACGAGTATGATTTATTATTATTATTTACCTCATAAACTAAATACATGTATGAGAGTCACAGACCATTTAGAAAAATGTGTCAACTCAATGGGAAAACGGCAATCGTATAAAACAGTTACAAAACCGACATCACCACTAATTGCTTGATGACTAACATATTTCTCCATTATAATTAACACAAAGGCCACAAGCATACTGGGTATCATTGTATATACAAGCGACATAGTTACTACATCATATTTTAGAATATTTAAAGGTGAAAATTAATTTGAATAATTTATGATTTTGTTTCACTCAATCCACATTAACTTTGGATGCGAGTTACCTTTTAAAAGAGATTACATATGCGTAAACCAAAAATTTGACTTATCCAAAACATTTGACTTGATAAATAATGATAAGTTGATTGAAAAACCTCTAGACTCTGGGATTCGAATTGACTTGCCATTGATTTTGTGTAGTTATTTGTGCAACCAATCACCTAGAAAAAATGGAATAGTCAATTTAGTTAATTTTGTGATCTTACGTTGGTAATTGTACAATGTGTCCTTTCATCTACATTTAATATCTTTCTAAAACCAATTATCCATGCGGTAACAAGAGATTTCATCATATGAGAATCAAAACAAAGTAGGGTTTCTCCATAATAAGCAGAGCACTGGTTCTTGAAAAATTTTATTCGTGAGTCTAACGATAACAAACTGAACTATCCCATTATTGCATCTGCTTTTACTTTGAGGTCATATATAATGTGATCGCTATCAAAAATACTGTGTAACTTATTGCAATAATCAAACCACAAATGCTTAACCCTGCTAACTTCCCTTATTAAAGAGCCACCAAAGTTCACACGTAGCTCAGTTGAAAAAGACCAAAATTTATTAATCTCACACTTGTCAGAATTGACCCTGATATCAAATTGTGTGCTATACATGCTTCCCAATTGTTGAGGAATCGAAGTAGACCTGTTCTTGTGGGTACCAGCAAGATCAGATCGTCTGCATATGCTAGGACAGAGCAATTAATCGCTTCAACAAAACAACCCACACCAGGTCTCCTCAACCTATTCAAAAAAACATCTAAGTAGATGTCAAAAAGAACAGGGGACAGAACACCTCCCTGCTTCACACCATTGAGTACCTGAAAATATTGGGGGTATTCGTTTCTCCATCGCACTTGCGCCTTAATACTGCTATAAAAATCTTAAGACCAAAGGGCAAATTTTTTCACTCAAGAATTTTTTTTTTACAAAAGAGTCTATCGAAAGCCTTTGAACAGTCTATTAAGCATGCAACAACGATAGAATCTCGTTTTCTATAATGTTGTATAACCTCCTATGCCGCATATGAACAAGATAGTGTCGACACTTCTTTTTTGTATGCAAACTGAGAGTCAGATGAGTTGATAATATCGCTGAAGTAATCCATGATTACCAGATCTAAAATCTTGCAATATCTCTAAAGTTGTTTGAATCAGTCTTAGATTTTTTTTATTTTTAACTATGGATACAAATCTAATTAAATCAGGACAAAGAACGGCAACCCATATCGCAACATGCAGTCAAACAACATTGGATTCAACTCATATAAGATAGGGGGACAATATATAAAGGCTTCACTATATAAAAAAGAACCGTTTTCCCTTTTTCTCTTTTCAGTTTTCCAACCGCATTTTTCACTATTGTGTATGTAATTGAATAAAGATGACCTTTAGAATTTGCATTCACTGATCGATCACAATTAACTCCAGTTTTAGCAAAACAATGGTTGAATAAATCAGTCATGCCATCAGGTTTCGCTTGTGAGTTTAGACTCAAAAAGAGTGCAGATATTTCTTCCAACTCTACCATCAACAACAGTAGGAAGAACACCAATTTTATTAACATTAAAGTGTCTAACATGGCTCACAAATAGTTAACGATTAGAATCGATTAGAGTTTCCGCTACAGGTTCTCTGATAACAAGTTTCACACTGTTCAATGCAATCTTGATTGCTGCATTTCATCATACCAAATACATGACCAGAAGTGGGACATCCATTTATCTTCCACATATTGTGCCAATGTATACCAGTTTTCCTATAAGGGTCCACGTTCATGTCCCATCCAGGAATTGTATTCCTTTTCTGTTTATTGCTTCTGTGTGCCTTCACTGGCAATACAGCCAACATTAAAGCTTCAACGCTACTTATCAATTGAGTAACAGTGTAGTGTCACTCTCAACCCTATCAAATGTAACTCCATCACCAAATAAATTTTGGGCACTCCCAAATTCAACAAGCTCCTCAATTAATCTTTGTATAATATCCATATTGGCTTATCAACTTTTGCCCGTCAAAGTTTGTTTTTACTGATATGAGAGCTATTGTTATTCATTTCTTCAATGTTGATATTTAAAACAGCAATAATTGAAATATAGTCTGATAAATTGTCATTCTCTTGCACAGAAGTGACCTTCTTTACACAATTAAGCAAATTATCACTCATCCAAAACTGATCTTTTAGCCCCGGCTATTAACATTGGTGTAACTGATTCTATTGGTACTCTATTTGTTACAATAGACAATTCATTACACTGTAAAAAATCTTCCATAATTTGACATCTCGATATATTCCGTGAATTAAGTTCACAAGCAACCATCACATGAACGTCATCATCTACAATATTAGAGAGAGTAGTAACCTCCATCAAAAGATCAGAAAGGTCATCATCAAAGACTATCACGTTGATAGGCATATACTGTATACATTGCATATTTAGAGACATGCATTATCGTTGAACAATCGAATTATAATAAGTCGATCAGAATTAGCTTTAATTATTTCACTATTTAATTTCAAATCTCTTCGCCAGAGAACATCAACATTCCATTTTATTTTCCAATAAGAATTTTATCATTCCTCATCGATGATTTCATTGCATAAGCAAAATCTAACAACACAACACTAGATATCCCAAACTCAGAGAGTCAATGCTCCTTATTCAGCAAGATATCCGCAGTTTCAGAAATTTTCTGCATATAACTATTGTTATGCGGCTTGTACCTTTTTGTATTATAAGATACCACCCTAAATTAAAGAAAGAAAATCCTCAAATAAACAAAACAGTTAATTAGTAATTATTGCTGAATCTATTCCGTCCATCAGCGTGATTGCCATTAAAAAAAACTAACTGTGTTGGCTTTTTCATGCCTGCGTCCTCTCTAAACTCTACAAAAAAAATGCTAACTGGTCAAAATTCTTCATCTATAACCCTGTCAATGCTTCCTTATAGATGGTAATCTTAAAATATTAATATATTGCATCCAAATTGGACTTTCTTTTAATGTGATTATGATGAATACCGTGTTCTCAATATATTCTTTCGAGCTATGAAGGTTACCCTCCGCAAATTTGTGAACAAATACATCGACAACTGGAAGGGTGCCCCCACTACTATTCACAAAGCGTCTACTTCTGCTCACACGCGATTCAACACCTCCGAAGCCTTCTCCATCAAATATTTTCTTATCATTCGACAATATAAGACCAGAACTTGCAGGTTTATTCCTAGGACTTTGAACCCGTGATACCTCGTCAAAAACGTGTAGGTTTCACTGGAAAAAGGCACCACTACTTCATTACTTTTTCTGTTCATTCTTTTTTATTTGAATTCTCCAATTTAACCAGTTAAAAGGTCATTACAGTCAAATTCATCAAGGAACATCGTACGGTCATAATTTTTAAATTAGTTTTCATTTAAAACATCCTGCATGTGAAGTTCCCAAGGAGGCTCATACTTAGTTTTGAAAAACGTGTCATGGGTGCATTTTTATTATCCAAATCTCTCACACAACCACTATAGTCATCAGACTCATCACTTATTATGATGACGGAGTTATTAATATTTCCAATATTTCCGTCATTTCTATTTTCAGAAACATTTGATTTATCACGAGAAGAACCAGTTTATACGCAACAATCATTCAAGTTACCATGCTTATGCTCATGGTCCGGCAGAACGGTCTCATGATTCGCCAAAGTGGTTTCATGAATACTGATCTGTTTTTCGATGTCGGTAACTCTGCTTACCAAAGACAATAAATTGAAGTTCTCTGGTTGATGCTCAAGCATCATATACTGTACATGTTCTAAGTAACAAAAGCATGCAGGGTATACCCATCCTCTGAATCTAACTCAAGCACAGCATCCATAATATCTGACAGAATTGCAGCCGACACATAAAAAATTGACAAGCTTAGAGTTTACGAGAAAAAAAATCATATGAAAGTAATATAGAAATAAATAAAAGTAATAGTAACTCATTTGTTCTCATAAAACTTCAAAAAAATCAGCCCCAGCTTGCCTAATTAAGTATATAAAGTAAGTTTTTACACTACTAATTATCAAACTCATAAGAGACACATAATAATAACTAAGCACCTGAAATTAAAAAATGTATTTCATCAAATCCCGATATAATTTCAAACTTAATGCACACAAAATAGAATACTGAGAGGGTGCCAAATAAGCTCCGCCCGCATCCTGGAATAATGGCAAACAAAGAATGGTTTAGTAGGTATAGTGGGAACCATCCATTATTCAACTTTTTGCAGACATGCAATCATGACGTGAATTGTTGTCATGTATCAAATTTTGTTAATCATGAGCTAAATTTATCTTATACTGTACTTAATTTATATGGATAACTTATGAATTTTATTTATTTATCAATCCTTTATGTCGTGATTATAATTTTCTTCTAATTGGTATGTTATGTCTCGACCCTACCATTATTTCTTTGAAACATACCATTATGTCAATACAAAGTGCACAAATCTGACCCTTATGCGCTTGGAGGACGCGCCATATGTCGGCTGCATATCCTTCGGGTACACATCACTTGATGTGGGTAGTAATATTAAGGTTGATATGTGAAGCGGGGCAGAGATCGGTTGAGTTCAACT